>LUCW03001558.1:0-19248 GCA_001586965.3 Sphaeroforma sirkka | reverse complement strand
CTCGAGCTCCTCTAAGTCAGTCAGATTCTGCGTAACGCTGACAGGATGAACTATCTAATCCTGTTGGAAGAACGGCCTCAGTATCAGGAGGGTAGACTCCTGAGATACATAATTGACAACATTAGATTGTTGAAGTATCTTCTTCAGTTGTTTCGCAACTCCTGGCTGTTCTTTAAGCAGCGCTTTAAGCAGTTGAGTGCGAGCTTCAGGTTCTCTTAGAGTTTTGAGTCTTTGATCCATGGCCTTAGCTAGTTCCATGTTTTTACGATCTAATGCCGTTTCAATCGGCATTACCTCGACTGCACGTCTTGTTGGGTGCATGTGTTGTACGAGTCTTGAGCTTTTGTTCAAACTCTTTAGACTCCTCTAGTTTAGCTAAGAATTCGGTTGAGGGTTTCCACTTAGTGGTACCTGCAGGACCGATGCCATAGATAAGTTCAAGTTCTTGTATCATATTAATTAAAATCACGCAAATCCATGGGTCGGAGTTACGTAAGGGACAACACAGCGTAATGTAGTAGACTTAGCAATATTAACATAATTTAACGACTGTGCGATAAGTTGCCAAGGTGGGTTAGCCCACGCATTATGCTTTGATAAGTCAAGCTGAAATGCATCACCTTTTAGGATGAGTCAACGACCTATAATCAGAAACCTGTTTTATTATGTTCTGCGGCGAACATATCAATAGTAAATGGACCCCATCTTGATTGAGTGAGAGGTTAAACCATTTCTTATTAAGCATCCAATCGGTTGCTAATAACTCTTTAACTGTTTTCTGGTAGTCAGGGACAAGTCGAGAGAGTATGTCAGGAAGATGATTATGTATTCCTGAATGTGTGTTATGTTAAAAGCGAACTTAGCAATAATGTCATGCCAGCGGCTCACCAATCTGTGAATCAGGGTTCATGTCTTTTAAATGTGTTAAAGACTTTTGATCACAGGCGACAGTGAAGTAACTTCCATAAAGATAGTCTTTAAACTGTCTTAGCGCAGTAACTATAGCAAGGAGCTCTTGTTTAACGGTAGGGTAATTCCGTTGACTCTTATTTTAACTCTTGCTAAAGAATTGTATGTAACGTGGTTTACCATTTATCGTTTGGTGTAGCACTCCACCTACCGCTCGATCTGAAGCGTCGGTTGCTACTTGGAATGGGACACCATCCACAGGGTACTGCATGATGGGTGCGTCCATTACTTTACTTTTGACTAGTTTAAATGCATCATCACATTCTTTAGTCTAAAGTTTTCCCAAAGGTCCTTTGTGCAGCCGTAGGTGACTGAAAGGCTTTAAGTAATGAGAAAGATGAGGTACCGAATCCGAGAAGAAGTTAACAAAACCCACACACAGAGTTCACATCTCTTCCAGTAATCGGTGTTGATAAATCCAACAGAAATTGTCTCTTGCCATAATCAATTTCTACCCCTGCTGCAGATACCTTGTAACGAAGTAAGTGTATAGTATCTTAGCAAAAGAACACTTGTCCCTCCGTTAATCTTAAGTTTGGCATGACTTAAGTCGCTTTAAGACTTTAACGAGTTTAGCATGTTCATGTGTTGTCTTTGTAAAGATAACTATATCATCTAAATATACTGATACGTTATCCGACAGGTCCGCAAATAGTGCCATCATAACTTGTTGGAAGAAAGAAGGTAATGTGTAAGCTTCAGGTGCACCTTTAAACTGGTACTTCTTACCATGCCAAGTAAATGAAAAGTATTTCCTATGCGGCTCATATATTTGTAATCGATGGAATGCAGCTTTTAAGTCTACCTTGGAAAAGATAGTCGCACTTTCCATTTTGCGTAGTATCTCGCTTATCTTAGGTAAGGGAAAAACTATGTTGCGGAATTAGTTTGTTGATTGGCGACAGGTCTAATACTACTCTTGTTTTACTAAACGTTCCATCAGATTTATATTGATCGACCGCTAAGAGAGCTAAGTTAACTGGGGTTGCATCATAATTGATTTCAATTAGACCCTGTTTTAACCAATCTTCGATTTGGGTTTTGACAACGTCTTTGTGTCTCCAACTCACGTAGTTATGTGAAGAACACTTTAACTTAGAGAAGTCGACGTTTGTTAAGTCAAGCTTAACGTACCCATTAGAGAACTTAAACATACACCAGTCAGTTATTGCAATCTTCCTGTTTTGCATAATTAAGTCCATAACTATATCGGTGAAGTGCGGAATCATATCCTTTTGGCTTCACCTTCCGGAGGTTTAGGTATCTTTAACATTTTATCATCTGACTGATCTTTATTTGGGTCTAGCCCATTAGGCAGACCAGTGAGAGTTATAGCTAAACTGAGAAGGTCAGTCATACCTATAATTTAATCGTATTTCTGAGACATGTCAGTAACGATTAGAATGAGTCTTTACTTCTCTTCTATCTGACAACGTTATGTGTACATAGCCAATGGCTTCTTCGCAAGTGGTAACTTTGCCATTTCCAAGATTAAATTGGTTGTTTCGTTATGGATAGCCATATCTGTAGCGTAGGCTACTCGGTGTGAGATAGCAGAGACAAGTGCTATAACTTTTTCTCAATTTACGTAAACGGTTTGAAATATACGTTTATCTCCTTTGGTATAGATTTTATTGAACTTTTTTCTCATAATCTTGCTCTAGTGCACACATATAGAACTGTCAGTACTTAACCTGGACGTCCGACATGTCCTTTGCAATAATCACTTAACATAGTCGTGTTTACCATTCCACTTGCCATCACTTGTTTTAGTGAGGTTGTAACCACACTTCTTGCAAGATACTCTCTCCTTCCTTTCACCCTTTGGTTCAGTAGAAGTAGAGCCTTTACCACCTCCAGTAGTAGTGCGAGGTTTCTTAGTATTACGCGCAGTGTTATTCTCTGTCGCGGTACGCTCAGTGGGCTGGGTAAAGCTCGAGGTACTTAAGTACTCTAGTAGATGAGTTGGTATGCTTTTGAACTATCTTCTCGAAGACAGAATAAGGCATAGATCACAAATCACCATAGGCGATAATATCATCAATGACCTTCTTAAATAGGCTAGCCCCCAGAGTCTCCATCATCTGACAAATTAGTAATATTCGCCAGTATAGGTAACGACCTCCCATCCGAGTGTTCATATGTGTCATATGAGCTAGAGCACCTCGAATAGTAGTATCGTTCGCAAGGTCTTTGCGAGACTCTAGAAGCTCACGGTCACGTGCATCTTCAAAGAAAGCGTTTAAAGTATATTTCTCACGCAACTGGCGCCAGGGTTGGGCTTTCCAGTTGGGCTCATATGTAAACTTCAATACGATGGAAATTACTAGGTTTCAAACTATATTCTAAACTAAAATACAATTTAGTCAGTTGTGATTTAGCAGTGGTAGCTTGTGTAAGAATGATCGGTACTGCCTCTTGTTAAGAGCCTAAATATCCTCGATCACACAGGGCGTACCTCTAGCTGTTCTTTATTGAATAATTTTCACTAGAAGTACTAAATGTTCATGACCACTTTGCCTAATTTGTAAATAGACATAATAACCTAAGTCACGTTAATACATTAGCTGATATAAATAAAGTTCCATCTGAAGAAAAGTTAAAAAAGAAAAAGACTTATTGATTTTGGAAATTGGCGGAGGACCAAAATCTATAAGTAGTAGTTCGGAGATTATAAAATTTAGTTTATAATATCCTACATCTACTAATGTCTCAAATATAGTCCAAGTAGATGAGTCATACCAAATACTCAGGCTATTGGAGCCATCAAAGTGAATTTAGAACACTTTGGAAATATTGGAAAAAAGGAGCTTGTACTAAATTCATTTAAAATACAAATAAAACCAATGTATTATCTCAATTGATCTTGATATTTTAGACTGACCGGAGGCCGTATTTCTACACATAGGCCTCTTCAAGATAGTTTTCCATTCCTCTGACTCACAGAATCAATAAAGAGGCATTCATCATCTGCTTATTCTAAAGGCTGGCAGACTCCTTAAGTTGGTCAAAGGCCTTCAGTGTCTCCACTGTACTCTCATTAGTAGAGAAATCAACCTCAGCCTGCGCGTTACCTAGCTGCTTTATAAAGCTTGGTTCTAAGTGTTCACGTGGCTCATGCTCAGTGCTACGGGCTGCTAGTGCCAAGATGGTGTCTATTTCCTTTCTCTTGTTATCGATTAGATAGCGAATGTTATCCGCTTTCCTATCGTCAAGGTCAGAGTCATTCAATAGACGGTCCTCAAGGACTTGCATACCAGAGCGTAATAGCCTGAGACGAGTATGTCTGGTTCTCACTTCCTCGTCTTCAGTGCTAGAGTGGGTACTCTCTAGTGAGATACTGGTATAACGATTACCAAAGTCGTGATTACCAGGGTTAGATGGTCAATGAGGATCGATGTTATGAGGGTGGAAAGCCTCATCGATCTCCATACGATCATAGCCTCTGACAGGGTTAGGTTTGTCGAGAGGGTGGTCGATTGTAGCTTCCAAGCTATATAGATTAAATCTTGAGGTTCTACCCACTTCACCAGCGGTAAATGGCTCAGTGGTAACCCTGTTGGCTGGTAAACCAGTGGGCCTCAGGTTCCAATTCCGGCTCGGAATATCTTTTTTCTTGTATAGGAAGAATATCGGCCACGTGGGATAAGATAAAGGGGTTAGAAACTGCGGCAGCGGCTAGCTCCTTTAAAAGCTCATCTTTGCGGTTTAAATGACGTCGAGATTGAGAAGATCCAACCACTCGTTGTCGAGGTTATGGCGTCCCGAATAGTTGCGTGTCTTCAGCCCCAACATTCGGTGGCGAGGCATTCAGTAGCGAGGCATGCAATGAAATTTCACGAAATGGAACGCCTCCATCTTTGTTGATAGGTGGATTGGGCTGACTTTCAGTAGTAATAAACCGATCTCGAGACGATTCCTTCACTTGTTCAGAAGATATAGCCTTTCCAATATCTGACTTTTCGCGGTCAGATGGCAGGCTGATGCCCTGGGCTGCACTACTAGGAAACACACGGACGATGGCGAGCCTATCCGCGGCAGTTGAGACCTCCTCTTCCAAGGCTTTAGGGTCCGACGAGTCATCCTAAGAGTTTTCATCAGAACCAAGCTCACAAACGGCGTCTTCTACAGCTTCAACGACAGGCTCAGTACCAGACGGACCAGTGTCCCCAGTAACCTCAGGAACCTCATCAGGCTTAGCAGGCTTAGAGCTGGCGGGTCCCTTGCCTTTTAGAGTTTCCTTTAGCCATAGTAATAGCTCAAGAACAGGAAAATTTAAAAGGTCTAGGTATAGTAATAAGCGTGTAGCTTACTTCAGGGTAGTATAGCCACTATGAGGTAATATAGAATACTTAAAGTCCTGTCGCTGAATAGTAAGCAATTATTAGACAGTCTAGAAGCTGTACACTACGGTAACTACTAAATAACTGAAAATATGTAAACTTCGATGGATATTTCCATGTTTTATACTATGTTATATAAACTAAAATACAATTTAAGTCAGTTAAGATTTAGCAGTGGTAGCTTGTGTAAGAATGATCAGGACTGCCTCTTGGTAAGAGCCTTGATATCCTCGATCACACAGGACGTACCTCTAGCTGTTCTTTATTAAATAATTTTCACTAGAAGTACTGTGTTCATGACCACATGCTTAATTTATAGATAAGCATAAGAACGTAAGTCAAGTTAATACATTGGCTAATATAAATAAAGTCCCATCTGAAGAAAATTTATATATAAAAAAAAAAAGACTTATTGGATTTTGGAGATTGGCGGGAAGACCAAAACCTGTAGGTAGTAATTCCGAGATTATAAAATTTAGTTTATAATATCCTACATCTACTATCATCTCTCAAATAGGTCCAAATAAATGATTCATACCAAATACTCAGGCTATTGGAACCATCAAAGTGAATTTAGAACACTTTGGAAATATTGGAAAAAGAATTTGTATTAAATTATTTTAAATACAATTAAAAACCAATATGTTTTCTCCGGAGACTGTATTTCTACAGGGCTGCTACGGATCCTCGGCCGCATCTGGCGCTATGCCATTAACCCACAAATCTTTGGAGTGTTCTATTATGACCTAAACAGACCCTGGGTTCAGCGACTGCCAAACCACTTGTTCCGTCCACGTCTGACCGCCCAAAGCAATGCTCAAATATTCAAAGATATTGCGTACCAACGACGGTCTCTCGCGCCAACCCTGCATACCGGATACCGATGACATAGGCGCTACCCTCGCTGACTACTTTAATGCCCTATTCAATGATCTTTTTCTCCAGCATGCTGAAGAACCACTATACCCTCACCTGTCCCTGACACATCAACAGATGTTCCTCATACCCGGCTAATCATGCTGTTGAAGTACTACTTCCAAATTTCGGTTCAAACCAAATCATCGCGCTTGTTGGTTCCGCCTTATGATACTTCCGATCCAGGCCAGCCAACACATACCAAATTCATCCGTGGTCTGGTGCGGCATTGGCTTAGCCCCATCCTCGCTCCTCGACCGGATTATGACGGATTGCCTGGTCCTTCTCGGTATTTCATACTCTGCACTAACCCATTCCGTGGCACTACATGGCGCAGACCCGATCCGTACCACAGAGGTGGGTACTCTACTTAGTAGGTCAGCAAGCAAATATATGGAACATTCGATAGTAACAGTGTTTTGTCAACACCGGCCCGAATTGACTCAGCGAATATCGTCCATTGTCGACTCACTTGGCCCAAGCTTCAAACGGGAATTCACTGACCACTTCTTCCCATCAATCTTTCCTGAACCACTACAGCGACTATGGGAGCCATACCATATGTTCATACATTGTAACATACATACTTGTCATTTTTGAAATAAATATTATTATCCCTATTCAATTCTACAAACTCCGTACGTGGTTCCACAGGATACCGAACCCTCTCCTGATGTCACTTCCAAAATACGCCCCGACGATGTAATGGAGGCAATGCTACGCTATTTCAACAAGGAGCCTGGCGCCGACGGGATTCACATCCTCCTCCTGAAGGCCGCAGTAGAGCGCTCTACCAAACGCCGGACATTAGAACGCCCCGACGCCAATAGGGCCACTGATTAGAATCCTTGCCGAAGCATTCACCGAGCTACTGAAGGCGGGTACCTTCCCTGCAGTCCTGAACTGCAGCCTCTCGACAGCGCACCCTAAGAAAGCCGATGCAGATATCACCTCCCCGCCGACTTTCGCCCTATCACGCTTACGCAAATAGTCAGACGCATCTTTGAAAAGTGCTTTCTTAATCTGATTACGAGCCACCCCGGCGCTGCTACCCATGCTACCCAAGCTGGCTTCAAATCACGGTACTCCTGTCATACCAAGCACTAGTCGCCATGGAATCTGAGACACAGTCAGAAGAGGAGTGGAACGACGTCTGTCTGGACATAACCAAGGCATACGACAAGATCGCTCTCCCACGCCTATGGGTACTTCTGCGCCACGTTGGAATGCCCTAAAACTGGACCAACTGCACTGCGCGCTGTTTGGGAGGGTCCCTACCCGAGTGACATACCGCGGCACACTCTCTCGACTCTATTCCATAGAACGAATGGCATCCTGCAAGGCTCAATCGTCGCCCCCCAGCTATTTATTATCTACATGAATTCCTTAGCTGTCACGCTAACACAATTTCGCTCCAAGTTACTCCGCTCTTATTTATTTGTCGATGATACACGGATCCAGCCCCTCGATCGGCAGACGCACCTTGGAACACACGCTACCTCTCCCTGAAAATGGCGCCCACACATGCCGAACCAAAACACTCCAAATATCCTATGGTTTCCACTCTCTCACAGAGTACCAGGAATCAACCTCGCTAGAGACATATGGAATCCCTGGTTGCAGCATTGTTGTCACTGGGTATCGCCTCCTTTCGTGCTTACGGTTTCCATCGCTTCAGCTGGCGACACCCCCCGCAACTGACTGGTGATGTTCAAAACATTCATCATAAATAATATTATCCCTATCTACGGCTACATATGGGCTGAACATTATTGCCTGGGCTCCGCCTATATGGAAAGATACGTTGCACTTTCTGTTCGAGCGCTTTAACTCAGTACTCATCCAAGCAGCAGCCATCATCACGGGCACTAAATATTCTCGGTTTTGTAAACTTCGATAGATATTTCTATATTTTAAACTATGTTATATAAACTAAGATACAATTTAAGTCAGTTAGATTTAGCAGTGGTGGTAGCTTGTGTAAGAATGATCGGGACTGCCTCTTGGTAAGAGCCTTAATATCCTTGATCACACAGGACGTACCTCTAGCTGTTCTTTATTAAATAATTTTCACTAGAAGTACTGTGTTTTGACCACATGCTTAATTTATAGATAAGCATAAGAACGTAAGTCAAGTTAATACATTGGCTAATATAAATAAAGTCCCATCTGAAGATAATTTATATATAAAAAAAGACTTATTGGATTTGGAGGTTGGCGGGAAGACCAAAACCTGTAAGTAGTAGTTCAGAGATTATAAAATTTAGTTTATAATATCCTACATCTACTATCGTCTCAAATAGATCCAAGTAAATGAGTCATACCAAATAATCAGGCTATTGGAGCCATCAAAGTGAATTTAGAACACTTTGGAAATATTGGAAAAAAATTTGTATTAAATTATTTTAAATACAAATAAAAACCAATATGTTTTCTCATTTGATCTTGATATTTTAGACTGACCGGAGGCCGTATTTCTACAGTTTCCCAAACATCAAACAAATTTACCCCACATTCAGCCTGCTCCCCGCGCGACTATTCGCGGACTACCTCGGAAGTTGCCTGGGAATACAACTCGACTCAATGGTCAGCACAAATCCACTTACCCCTCTGACGCAAACCGCCTGGGCCCACAACAAACCATCACTGCGCTTCTCGTACAGTATCTATGCTCACCTTAAACCGTACACAAAACCACGGACGGGCGTACATCCGACCATGTAGCCCTCCGCCAACGCTGTGACGACATCAGAAAGAACTCAACAAAACGTTGGTCCAACAAGGAGATTGCGGCAATGTTCCGGCGCCAATACTACTACCAACTGGTTATGGGTAAACCGCCAACCTCAATCTGAGACACAGCCACACACGACAGCTTCAATCGCTGCTTCGAGTCTACACCAATCCAACTCTGTGCTATGATTATAACGAATATGTGTAGAAATACGGCCTCCGGTCAGTCTAAAATATCAAGATCAATTGAGATAATACATTGGTTTTATTTGTATTTTTAAATAATTTAGTACAAGCTCTTTTTTCCAATATTTCCAAAGTGTTCTAAATTCACTTTGATGGCTCCAATAGCCTGAGTATTTGGTATGACTCATCTACTTGGACCTATTTGAGACATTAGTAGATGTAGGATATTATAAACTAAATTTTATAATCTCCGAACTACTACTTATAGATTTTGGTCCTCCCGCCAATCTCCAAAATCCAATAAGTCTTTTTTTCTTTTTTTAACTTTTCTTCAGATGGAACTTTATTTATATCAGCTAATGTATTAACGTGACTTACGTTATTATGTCTATTGGCAAGTGGTCATGAACACTTAGTACTTCTAGTGAAAATTATTCAATAATGAACAGCTAGAGGTACGCCCTGTGTGATCGAGGATATTTAGGCTCTTAACAAGAGGCAGTCCCGACCATTCTTACACAAGCTACCACTGCTAAATCCTAACTGACTAAATTGTACTTTAGTTTAATATAGTTTGAAACCTTGTAATTTCCATCGAAGTTTACATATTTTTTTCAGTTATTTAGTAGTTACAGTAGTGTACTGCTTCTAGACTGTCTGACATCGATTTACTATCCAGCAAATACTATGGCTAAGGGTATTTCTAAAGGCAAGGGAGCCGCTAGCTCTAAGCCTGCTAAGCCTGCCGAGGTTCCTGAGGTCCCTGTGGAAACACCTAGCCTGTCTGGAGTTGAGCCTGCCGAGGATACTGTTGGGGAAGCAAATTCTGAGGTTGGTACAGAGGATTATTCTGAGGATGACTCGTCGGATCCTAAAGCCTTGGAAGAAGAGGTATCTACTACCGCGGAAAGGCTCGCCAGCGTCCGTGTATCACCTAGGAGTGAAGCTCAGGACCCCAGCTTGCCCCCTGACCACGTGCCGTCAAATATTGGGGATAAACGTCGAAAGGCTGGAAAATTCGTGGATACGAATGTCGGGGGCATTATAACTCCACATCTAAAGGACACTCCAGCACAAATCCGGAGTGAAAAGGAAGTATTGGACCTGTCCGAAAATTTCGGTTTCGCCATCGATGGAGAAGCCATTCCATTCAGCTCAAATCTTGGGGCCGAAGCTGAGGACGCCATAACTCGACAACGAGTGGTTGGATCCTCTCAATCTCGACGCCAATTGAACCGCACTGAAGTGCTCTTGAAGGAGCTAGCGGCAGCAGCAGTTTTGAACCCCTCTATCGTGTCCCACTTGGCTGATATTCTTTCTATACCGAAGTAGAAGAAAAATCGGGCCCAGTTTCGAACCCGAGACCTATTGGTTTACCAGCCAGTACGTGTACCACTAAGCCAGTTACCACTGGTGAGAGAGGAAATATTTCAAAATTTAATCTCTATAGCTCTGATGCTACCATTTACCATCCTCTTGACAAACCTAACCCTGTCAGAGGATATGATCGTATGGAACTCGATGAGGCTTACCATCCTCGTAATATCGATCCTCATTGACCATCTAACCCTGGTAATCACGACTTTGGTAATCGTTATACCAGTATCTCACTAGAGAGTACCCACTCTAGCACTGAAGACGAGGAAGTGAGAACCAGACATACTCGTCTCAGGCTATTACGCTCTGGTATGCAAGTCCTTGAGGACCGTCTATTGAATGACTCTGACCTTGACGATAGGAAAGCGGATAACATTCGCTATCTAATCGATAACAAGAGAAAGGAAATAGACACCATCTTGGCACTAGCAGCCCGTAGCACTGAGCATGAGCCTCGTGAACACTTAGAACCAAGCTTTATAAAGCAGCTAGGTAACGCGCAGGCTGAGGTTGATTTCTCTACTAATGAGAGTACAGTGGAGACACTGAAGGCCTTCGACCAACTTAAGGAGTCTGCCAGCCTTAGGGATAAGCAGATGATGAATGCCTTTATTCATTTCTGTGAGCCAGGTGAATGGCGAACTATCTTGAAGGTTCATGAGCCCAACTGGAAAGCCCTACCCTGGCACCAGTTGCGTGATAATATACTTAACACCTTTTTTTGAAGATGCACGTGACCGTGAACTTCTAGAGTCTCGCAAGTTCTTTGCGAACGATACCACTATTCGAGGTGCTCTAGCTCATATGACACATATGAATACTCGGATGGGTGGTCGTACCTATACTGGCGAATATTTATTAATTTGTCAGATGATGGAGACTCTGGGAGCTAACCTCTTTAAGAAAGTCAATGATGACATCATCGCCTATGGTGATTTGCGATCTATGCCTTGGTCTGTCTTTGAGAAGATAGTACACAAGCATACCAATTCCTCTACTAGAGTACTTAGTACCACGAGCTACACCCAGCCCACTAAGCGAAACGCAGTAGAGACTAATACTGCGCGTAGTACTAAGAAACCTCGCACTACTACTGGAGGGGTACTGGCTCTACTTCTACCGAACCGAAAGGTGATAAGAAGGTGAGAGCGCCTTGCAAGAAGTGTGGTTACAACCTCACAAAACGTAATGGCAAGTGGAATGGTAGACACGACCCTGTTAAGTGTGCACCAGGCAAGCCAGATTTTGGACACTATATGAAAGAGTGTGCTACTTGCAAGGGTACTAACGGTTGGCACAAAGAGGATTGCAAGGACTTACCAGACGTCCAAGTTAAGCACTGACAGTACCATATGTGCGCACTAGAGCAAGATTATGAGAAAATGTTCAATAAAATCTATACCAAAGGAGATGAACGTATCTTTCAAACAGTTTTCGTAAATGGAGAAAAAGTTATGGCACTATTTGATCCAGGGGCTGAAGTCTCTGCTATCTCATGCCGAGTAGCCTACGCTACAGATATGGCTGTCCATAACGAAACAACTGATTTAATCTTGGGAAATGGCAAAGTTACTACTTGCGAACAAGCCATTGACTATGCACACATAATGCTGTCAGATAGAAGAGAAGTGAAGACTCACCTAATCGTTACTGACATGTCTCAGAAATACGATTTAATTATAGGTATGACTGATCTTCTCAGTTTAGGTATAACACTCACTGGTCTGCCTAATGGGCTAGACCCGAATAAAGATCAGTCAGATGATAATATGTTAAAGATACCTAAACCTCCGGAAGGTGAAGCAAAGGATATGATTCCGCACTTCACCGATATAATTATGGACTTAATTATACAAAACAGGAAGATTGCAATAACTGACTGGTGTATGTTTAAGTTCTCTAATGGGTACGTTAAGCTTGACTTAACAAACGTCGACTTCTCTAAGTTAAAGTGTCCTTCACATAACTACGTGAGTTGGAGACACAAAGACGTTGTCAAAACCCAAATCGAAGATTGGTTAAAACAGGGTCTAATTGAAATCAATTATGATGCAACCCCAGTTAACTTAGCTCTCTTAGCGGTCGATCAATATAAATCTGATTTAACGTTTAGTAAAACAAAAGTAGTACTAGACCTGTCGCCAATCAACAAACTAATTCCGCAACATAGTTTTCCCTTACCTAAGATAAGCGAGATACTACGCAAAATGGAGGGTGCGACTATCTTTCCCAAGATAGACTTAAAAGCTGCATTCCATCAACTACAGATATATGAGCCTCATAGGAAATACTTTTCCTTTACTTGGCAAGGTAAGAAGTACCAGTTTAAAGGTGCACCTGAAGGCTTACACATGTTACCTTCTTTCTTCCAACAAGTTATGATGGAACTATTTGCGGACCTGTCGTATAACGTATCAGTCTATTTAGATGATATAGTTATCTTTACAAAGACAGCACATGAACATGCTAAACTCGTTAAAGAAGTCTTAAAGCGACTTAATCATGCTAAACTTAAGATTAACGAAGACAAGTGTTCTTTTGCTAAAGATACTATACACTTACTTGGCTACAAAGTATCTGCAGCAGGGGTAGAAATTGATCCTGGCAAGAAACAGTTTCTGTTGGATTTATCAACACCAATTACTGGAAGAGATGTGAACTCTGTGTGTGGGTTTGTTAACTTCTTCTCGGATTCGGTACCGCATCTTTCTCATTACTTAAAGCCTTTCAGTCACCTACGGCTGCACAAAGGACCTTTGGGAAAGCTTTGGACTAAAGAATGTGATGATGCATTTAAACTAGTCAAAAGTAAAAGTAATGGACGCACCCATCATGCAGTACCCTGTGGATGGTGTCCCATTCCAAGTAGCAACCGACGCTTCAGATCGAGCGGTAGGTGGAGTGCTTTACCAAACGATAAATGGTAAAACCGCGCTACATACAATTCTTTAGCAAGAGTTATAATAAGAGTCAACGGAATTACCCTACCGTTAAACAAGAGCTCCTTGCTATAGTTACTGCGCTAAGACAGTTTAAAGACTACCTTTATGGAAGTTACTTTACTGTCGCCTGTGATCAAAAGTCTTTAACATACTTAAAAGATATGAACCCTGATTCACAGTTGGTGAGCCGCTGGCATGACATTATTGCCAAGTTCGCTTTCAATATTACACACATTCCAGGAATACATAACCATCTTCCTGACATGCTCTCTCGACTTGTGCCCGACTACCAGAAAACAGTCAAAGAGTTATTAGCAACCGATTGGATGCTAAATAAGAAATGGTTTAACCTCGCTCAATCACGATGGGGTCCATTTACTGTTGATATGTTCGCCGCAGAACATAACAAACAGGTTTCTGAATATAGGTCGTTGACTCATCCTAAAGGTGATGCATTTCAGCTTGACTTATCAAAGCATAATGCGTGGGCTAACCCACCTTGTCAACTTATCGCACAGTTGTTAAATTATGTTAATATTACTAAATCTACCATTACGCTGTGTTGTCCCTTACGTAACTCCGACCCATGGATACGTGATTTAATTAATATGATTCAAGACGAACCTATTTATGTCGACCGTGAAACCGACACGTTCTTGTATCAGGGATCCTATTCTATTAAGAAGACGCCTTGGAAACACACCATTGTTTGTCGCATCGGTCCTGCAGGTACCACTAAGTGGAAACCCTCAACCGAATTCTTAGCTAAACTAGAGGAGTCTAAAGAGTTTGAACAAAAGCTCAAGACTCGTACAACACATGCACCCAACAAGATTGCAGTCGAGGTAATGCCGATTGAAACGGCATTAGATCGTAAAAAACATGAAACTAGCTAAGGCCATGGATCAAAGACTCAAAACTCTAAGAGAACCTGAAGCTCGCACTCAACTACTTAATAGGCTGCTTAAAGAACAGCCAGGAGTTGCGAAACAACTGAAGAAGATACTTCAACAATCCAATGTTGTCAATTATGTATCTCAGGACTCTACCCCTCCTGATACTGAGGTTGCCCTTTCCAACAGGACTATGGTTCATCCAGCCAGCGTTACGCAGAATCTGACTGACTTAGAGGAGCTCGAAAGTAGAGTTAAAATTATACATAATTTAACGCATCGAGCATATGAGCATACTTATAAAATGGCTATTCGTGCAGGGCTTGATCACCCGGCGCTGAAAGAAACCATACGTGAAGTATACCGACGCTGTACTGATTGTGAAAAGAACCAGATCAAGCGATACGGTTGGGCACCCCTAAAAAGTGTGACAGAAGACCAACCGATGCGCCGAGTCATAGTCGATTTGGTTAAACTCCCGCGATCCAAGCATACTGGCGATGTATATATCTGTCATTTCTTATGTGTGGCTTCGGGCTATAACTTGCTTTATGCAATACCGAACAAACGTTCACAAACAGTGGCAGAATTATGCTACCACGTCTTTAATGACTTCGGTTTCCCCCGAGTACTATGTTCTGATAACGGTAGTGAGTTTTGTACCGACGTAATGGAGGCACTTATACTCGTATCAGGCATGACCCATAGGCGTGGTGTTCCTTACAAACCTCAAACGCAGGGTGCAAATGAGACACGTCATAGAGAACTTAAGAAACTCTTGCGTACCGCACTAGACGACGTTGAGGATATGTGGCCTTATCATTTGAAATGGGTTCAGACTCAAATGAATAACTGCATGAATCCTCAAACTGGAACACTCCCGTTTCACTATTTCTTTGGCCGCTATAGTGAATTACAAGCAACGTTTGATAAAACTGCGCCCGAGAAACACGCTACCCCGTGGCTACAAAGATCGAGCATATGCAGAACGTTGTTTACCCCTGTTTACTGAGCACAAGAATCGCGTCCTACTTAAAGCGTATGACCGATGGAATAACACTAAGAACATTGTTCAGTTCAAAGTCGGCGATTACGTTAACATTATAAATCGAAACGCCAACGTTACCGAACCCTCTTCTAAGACGATAGGACCTTTTGTTATTTCCTACCATGATGAGAAGAGTGATACTTACGAAGTGAATAACATTGATGGTACTAGCGCAACCAATCTAGGCACTCACCGTATCCCTACCTCCGAACTCTCATTCGCTCGCTCATTTGATTCTGATATACCAGTTATGGAGTCACAAGTCAAAGATATAATTGATAAAACATCCGAAGACGGTTACACTTACTACAAGACCCGTTTCATGGATGGGACAGTAGCTTGGTTAACCTCCGATGCATTTCGTGAATCTCGCGACTTTCTTCGTATCTTTAATAAGAAATGGAATAAGCGTTTACATAAGAACACACGAGATAAACGAAAAGGGTTTCCTCAGGTGACTACAAACCCTGACGGATCTGAAATTCCCTATTTGCCACCTACTTCCTACGTGACTAAACTTTCTGATCTGCTTACCAACAGTGCAGAAAATTGTTCAAACTTACTTACTAATGAAGAACAGCCTTTGGCTAATACCTTACCAAATAATAAACGTAAGGCGCCTACATCGGAAATGGTTACTGGACCAAATACTAAACGACATAGAGTACAACATGAGTCTTGAACTCGTACATATAGGCACATACTTACTCGATAAGTCATGACCGAAACCGTTTTACTTTGGTTTTCGCTTTACCAACTAGATCGTATCTTAACGTACGTTCGTAGTTCTAAAAGCTACTGGGGCTATGTGTAGAAATACGGCCTCCGGTCAGTCTAAAATATCAAACCCTAAAACCCTAAAACATTAGTAGATGTAGGATATTATAAACTAAATTTTATAATCTCCGAACTACTACTTATAGATTTTGGTCCTCCCGCCAATCTCAAAATCCAATAAGTCTTTTTTTTTTTTTTAACTTTTCTTCAGATGGAACTTTATTTATATCAGCTAATGTATTAACGTGACTTAGGTTATTATGTCTATTTACAAATTAGGCAAGTGGTCATGAACATTTAGTACTTCTAGTGAAAATTATTCAATAAAGAACAGCTAGAGGTACGCCCTGTGTGATCGAGGATATTTAGGCTCTTAACAAGAGGCAGTACCGATCATTCTTACACAAGCTACCACTGCTAAATCTAACTGACTAAATTGTATTTTAGTTTAATATAGTTTGAAACCTAGTAATTTCCATCGAAGTTTACATATGTACATGTTCACATTGATCAACTACCGCACCAACGGCTGTCTCTGCCCTGTCTGCCCCGGTAGCCACAAGTTCACTACCAGCCACTTTTCCTGCATCCAACAGCTGATTCGACGCATCTTGGTAGGCCCAAAACTGCCGCCCATTGACCTTGACCTCCTTCAGCAATTACAAGAGTGCCACGACTTGCACGGTATCTGAACCTCCACGAACACCTTGGATCTTTTCTCCAGCATGTCGAAGAACCACCGTACCCTCACCCGTCCCTGACACATCAACAGATGTTCCCCATACCCCGGCTTATCACGCTGTTGAAGTACTAGATTGCTGGCTACTTTAATGCCCTATTCAATGATCTTTTTTCCAGCATGCTGAAGAACCACTGTACCTCACCCGTCCCTGACACATCAACAGATGTTCCTCATACCCGGCTAATCATGCTGTTAAAGTACTACTTCCAAATTTTGGTTCAAACCAAATCATCGCGCTTGTTGGTTCCGCCTATGATACTTCCGATCCAGGCCAGCCAACACATACCAAATTCATCCGTGGTCTGGTGCGGCATTGGCTTAGCCCCATCCTCGCTCCTCGACCGGATTATGACGGATTGCCTGGTCCTTCTCGGTATTTCATACTCTGCACTAACCCATTCCGTGGCACTACATGGCGCAGACCCGATCCGTACCACAGAGGTGGGTACTCTACTTAGTAGGTCAGTAAGCGAATATATGGAACATTCGATAGTAACGTGTTTTGTCAACACCGGCCCGAATTGACTCAGCGTATATCTTCCATTGTCGACTCACTTGGCCCAAGCTTCAAACGGGAATTCACTGACCACTTCTTCCCATCAATCTTTCCTGAACCACTACAGCGACTATGAGAGCCATACTATGTGTTCATACATCGTAACATACATACTTGTCATTTTGAAATAAATATTATTATCCTATTCACCCATACACCAAATGCTCACTAATCTCTGTGCAAAAACAACCAACCTTGAATCCAAACTCCGGGACCTTAAATCCCAAACTCGTGCACCTATAGATAAAGACACACCCGACACTTTCCGATTTGGATCCACAAGCCCGCCTGCCTGCTCCGCCTGCAAAAGACTGCGGTCACAGGCGCCCAATAGCAACAGTGAGCCTCCCAGCTACCGCTGAAAAGTGGACAAACCTACAAAACCGAGCCCTAAAAAACGCCCGACCCTACCAGCTTCTCAGTCCCAACCGCAGCCGCCAGTACCCGAACACCTTTTGACGAAAGTGGTGGGCCGCCCGATGCCGGACAAAACTCTTCATGAAATGGATGACATAACTCCAGTATGGCTCTTCTTCCGAGCAATTTTTCCCTAACGGCAAGCCCCCCATCCCAATCAGTATTTGAAAAATACTGGCATGCTTAACCAGTCCTCAATCGCCACCACTTTCTCTGGTATCTTCCGTCTAATTCGGTATCTCAACCAAATCGCCGCGGAAGCTCCACCAGTTTCATCCGCCTTTGTGTTCCTAGCGACGCTGTCGCCCAGGTAAAACGACATGCAGCACTTACATGGAAATGGCAGCTTGATAAAAACATCGACCCCCGCTCCCAACAACATCCCGACGCTACGAAAGCATCTTTAATCCATTATTTCCGCACCAAGCGGGAGGCCCGCTGCACACATGAACGGGCGCCAAAATTCTCGACCGCAGCATGGATGAACTACTGATCCCACTTGTCAATTCCACTAACGCAGACATCCTCCAATCTACCGCGGATCGTCTCCAGAAGGCTTACCAAGCAAAGCATAATGCAAACCTCTTCTCACCTAACCCGCAAATCCCGGCAAACGCTAATCTTTCCTGAACCACTACAGCGACTATGAGAGCCATACCATATGTGCATACATTGTATTATACATACTTGTCATTTTTTGAAATAAATAATATTATCCCTATTCACCGGCTTTTAATATACGAAAATATGATGACCAACTACGATATAATATGCCGGTCTCAAATAGTTCAGTATCATACGAACACGACGTAATATAAAAAAAATAAATACAAAAAAATTACGACCGAGCTATGTCTCACTCCGCCCTGGCGGGAATAATGTTCACAAGTTATTTAAAAAGTATTTACGCCCTGTGATGAGGGCATGAGGATGATGAGGCTGTCTGTGATAAAAATGATAAGAATGTTTGGGAGAAAAATGAAAATAACATAAATAGCCTCCAACAGTTTAACATAAGAGTAAAAATATAGCACAACCCAAGGCTTCAGAAGTTCAGGCTTCAAGTCTGCACAGAGTATGAAAATAAATCAATACATTTTAATACATATTTGAAAATAACCTGCCCGCCGCCCGGTGTAATTCCAATCCACAGGACTCAAGACCCAGGAGAAGTGCTTTATACATCAAGAGCAGAATGCCTGTCACACCTCAGCATGTTGGCACGACCTACTAAACGCCACTTTGCAAGGTCTGTTGTGAAGCGGTCGTATAGTCTGATTCAAGAGGATATGTAATTCAGCCCCTTTCGAACAGAGGTATGTGGGGCACTAGTCTTATAAATTTGTGAAT
>LUCW03001557.1:90000-137645 GCA_001586965.3 Sphaeroforma sirkka | reverse complement strand
TAAATTTTAAATTTTAATTTTAAATTTTAAATTTTAAATTTTAAATTTTAAATTTTAAATTTTAAATTTTAAATTTGAAATTTTAAATTTTAAATTCCTTAAATTTTAAATTTTAAATTTTAAATTTTAAATTTTAAATTTTAAATTTTAAATTTTAAATTTTAAATTTTAAATTTTAAATTTTAAATTTGGGAAATTTTAAATTTTAAATTTTAAATTTTAAATTTTAAATTTTAAATTTTAAATTTTAAATTTAAATTTTAAATTTTAAATTTTAAATTTTAAATTTTAAATTTTAAATTTTAAATTTTAAATTTTAAATTTTAAATTTTAAATTTTAAATTTTAAATTTTAAATTTTAAATTTTAAATTTTAAATTTTAAATTTTAAATTTTAAATTTTAAATTTTAAATTTTAAATTTTAAATTTTAAATTTTAAATTTTAAACTTTTAAATTTTAAATTTTAAATTTTAAATTTTAAATTTTAAACTTTAAATTTTAAATTTTAAATTTTAAATTTTAAATTTTAAATTTTAAATTTTAAATTTTAAATTTAAACTTTTAAATTTTAAATTTTAAATTTTAAATTTAAATTTTAAATTTTAAATTTTAAAATTTTAAACCTTTAAATTTTAAATTAAATTTTAAATTTTAAATTTTAAATTTAAATTTTAAATTTTAAATTTTAAATTTTAAATTTTAAATTTTAAATTTTAAATTTTAAATTTTAAATTTTAAATTTTTAAATTTTAAATTTAAAATTTTAAATTTTAAATTTTAAATTTTAAATTTTAAATTTTAAATTTTAAATTTTAAATTTTAAACCTTTAAATTTTAAATTTTAAATTTTAAATTTTAAATTTTAAATTTTAAATCTTAAATAAATTTTAAATTTTAAATTTTAAAACTTAAATTTAAAATTTTAAATTTTAAATTTTAAATTTTAAATTTTAAACCTAAAAAATTTTAAAAATTTTAAATTTTAAATTTTTAAATTTAAATTTTAAATCTTAAAACAATTTTAAAAAACTTTTGAAATTTATAAATTTTTTTGAAATTTATATATTTTAAATTTTAAATTTATATATTTCACTTTTGAAATTTATATATTTTAAGCACATCTCAAATTGACAAAATTTAAATTTTAGACGTGAACACAACATCAAAGTTTAAAGTGAACGCCAAACAATAGAAACACCCAAACCCCCAAAATCGCCAAGAAAATTTCCCACACCAAGAATTGAACACGTGACCACCACATCAACAAAGTACCGAAATACCACTAGACCACAGCCGGTTGATTTTGGCCGGCAAAAGGGCTAGTCATAAGTTGACGACGCCATGGCCGGGGCCATACCTCTTACGGGGGGACGATCTAGCAAGCCTGATCCGAGCGACAATGGAAACAGCACTCAAGCCGATCAACGTGAAGATATCTCAACTAGAGGAAAATGTCAATAAGGTACGTACATCTGAGAAAGGCAACACCAAGGTAAGGGTGAGAAAAAAGTGTTGAAGAGCGCCTGAATAGACTTGAGTCTGCTTATAGTCTCTACAAGAACAGAACAATCAACTCAAAGTAGAGAATGAACAGCTCAAACGCAAACTACACCAAGCAACCAACACAACAGACACACATACACCTATGCCAACCATGAACACCACTGATTTCCCAATTTGGGCGAATCACAATCGGACCCGAAGCAAAGGCCTGGACCGAAATCATTTTTAAAGAAATGCTCAATCAAACTAGAAGCCCATCCTCTCGCGAGGCACAGGAAGCTCTCTTTTAAGCCAAGCAAACCCCCATCTATTTGGGATTGTCAGGATCACTGGGAGCTCTCTGCACTATACTTTAACTGCAACACTCACGCTTTAGAGGATGGATCACTTCCAACCAACAAACACCTATCGAAATGGCTATGGAACTTTCACTTATTGAAAAATATCCCCATCTTACACGCTTCGTATCTTTACAAAGATCGAAGCGCAGTTGAATTAGTCGTTCCTGCACGCTTTAGTTCTAAAACCAAACAGATTCTATTAGCACGCGGCTGGCGTACAAACAAAGGCGCCGACCCTATGAATGTGACCAATCTATATCGCAATCAATGGAGCACGTACTCGTTTAACCACCGCTTATAAAAGTGCACTAGAACGTGAGAAATGTCCACCCCAGTACCCTAGAGTGCTCGCATACCTGCTCAGTAGAGTACCCGACGATCCAACACAGCCTAAATCTAAAGCAAATTCTACAGATTCCGAAACAACAACCACTAGTTCCAATATAACAAACACACTCGCCATAACTATTAGTTCGCCCGCAGATATACAAACATCTGCTAGGTCAGAGAGTGATCATATGGAAGTACAATCAGAGATCACTAAATTATCGTCATACCTCAAACGTAAGTGTCAAAGCGATAGCGATAACGAACGGGCTAGAACTAGACTCGAAGGCAATGATGATGAATCGTTAGATAATCTATCTGAAGATGAATTAGTTCGCAGTCTTAGGAGATGGGTTTAACTCACCACCAATCAGTGATCCAGAAACGAGAAAGGAACTCTCTGACTTTATACAAACCCGTACTGATAGTAAGATGAAATCACAATGAGTGACATTCTCGTGTATTATGTCAATCTAAATTCTCTAATGAATGTAGCTAAACAATACGAAATAATACGCTCACTTTGCAGTCAATGCGATGCCCTGTGTTTAGTAGAGACCTGGGGTTATACCGATCGTTTGAATGCTGTGTGTAATAATACTAATACAAATCTGATCTACGCCTCACCGCCTTCGGCCAGTGCTCATCGCGGGGGGCAGAAATAACGGTGTTGCCGTGATTAGTAGACACAATGCATATCAATTTAGATTGCACGCTTTTAGTCAATATTTCGTGGCTTTCACGTTTCGCGCAGTGACTGTTGCTTGTGTATATTTGGCGCCATCCCTAGGGGATGATGTATATAATGTGCTATTATCTCTGAATTGCAAACCACACGTGTTGTGTGGCGACATGAATTTTCGTGATATCGAATATGGCGACGATAAAATCATTTCTCCTGCGCGCAGAGAATCGATCGAATTCTACACACGACTACATAGGCTAGATCATGTACTCCCATCGCAATCTGGGAATATACGGGTCGATCACGTATATGCACAAGCACGCACAAAGACATCACTATCTCTTATACGTTGTAAAGATATCGGGCTCAGGACAGATCACGAGTGGGTATTTGCAATACAAATTGAATCACCAGATACTCAGACAGTACACACTAAACCTGCAGACATAGAATGTATGCCATCTCAGGGCTACAACAGATATCGCATTCGAACCTATAACTGCAAAAAAATGTGCGCTATACACGTACATTTTGCGCCAGAATTCGGGTGTTTGCTAAGACATGGATAAAACGAGTTCAGAACTCAGATCAGAATGATATCAAAATCATATACGACTCTATAATCAATCAGTTTTGGAAACGAGCACAAGGCTGTTTCTACGGTTACTTCTTAGAAAGTAATCCTCATAGATCATGCACACCCCTCCGCTCCACAGAACGAGTACCCAATGATGCTATAGTCAGGTTGTTCTCTAAACAGCGAAAATCTAGAACAAGACAACCCACTATACCAAATACCACAGAACCAACTGCACATATTATTAGTTCGTTTTTTTTAAAAGTTATTCAACAGAGATGCCTTCTACAAGATACCAGAGAAAACACACACTCAGAATTTATCCCGATAGACCATGATGTTTTCACTACAGGAAATATTATGGATGCAATTTTGAGATACGATAGTCGAAAAGGCTCAGGCCCGGATGGCATACATATCGATCTCTTAAAAGCTGCAATAGAACCGTACCCTAGAGGCCACAAAGACCAGGGAAACTCAATCCCAAATCGCCAATTCTCAAGGTGTTGCACCTGTTATTCACTAAGATACTTCACACGGGAGAGATACCTGATGCATGGCTATGCACTCTTATAGTACCTATCCCTAAGATTGATATACCGTTAGGTCCAGAGCAATTCCGACCTATAACGCTCACCCAGATATTAAGACGCATCTTCCAAATCGTGTTGCTCAGTCATATTAACAAATTAGATGCATTTAAAACACACAAAAGACAAGGTGGATTCAAATCCGGCTATTCTTGCTTTACACGCACTGACATTACACGAATATATAAACCAGGCCAATCCTACAGATGCACCTACACATCAGATATTCCTAGACATTAAGAAAGCATACGATTCTGTGCGATTGGACAGGTTGTGGCGTTTACTACACAATAGACATGTACCCACACAACTCATCAGTTTGTTCAAAAATATGTATCTCAATGTGACTTCGCGCGTTACGTACCAGCAAGTGTTGGGTCCAAAATTCGCTCGAAAGAATGGATTGACCCAGGGCGACCCAATAGCCCCTACATTATTTAATATATATATAGACCCACTTTTAGACAGTCTCGAGAAAGTTGACCCCAATGGGTTTCTCGGTTGGGTAGATGACATGTCACTATACAATCGAAAACACCCTGAAACTACAGCAGTGTCTTAATCTCGCAGCCGTGTGGGGCAGACGTTCTGGTGTTGAGTTCCACCCACTAAAGTCACTATACATAGCACCAGAAAACCCAAAGGACCGATTTACATTTGTGCTCGATCAATGTAGTATACAATCCACTAAGACTGCACGATACCTTGGGTTTCCAATGAGCCCAAAAGGAATCAATATAGTAGAGATGCTTGCAAATAGAACCACCACGCTCAATAATGCAATAACCGATAGCGGTCCTTTCGGCTTTCGAGCTGGAGATCACTTGCACCCGCATAACAAGCTGATAATTTTTCGAGTGTTTATACTCTCCAAAATCACTTATGGACTCTGTTTTATCCCTTTAGCCGATAAATCACTCACTGAAGTGATAGACAAACAGTTATTCCAACTAAACTTTGTGCTCCATCGTGCTGTAGGATATATTACATCCACAGCGGCACAGAAAGACCCGCCTAAGAGTTTCACACCTACTATGCGTAATTCGATCAAATTTTGTGGCTTGCTTGATGCTCAGGCACTGTGTGAGTGGCAATGTGTAAGTTTAATCAATCATATTAGTAGAATGTCAATCAGAAATCCACTGCAAGACTATATGAACAAACGGAAATCCGTTTTCACCCCGATGGGACTCACCATGCTCGCTCGCGAGAACATCTATTTTTATCCATATTATAAACTATACAGGCAATTGAAGACTTTCTATACCAAAAAGAAACCAAACAAGGAAGAAGGTGCGCTACACCGCGAGGCAGCACGCGAGCTGAGATTTCGGCTCATCTACCCCGGCGAAGAAGAACGCTACCGATTCGACACACCGCTGGAACATCACAGCTTCAGCAGTCTTCTCTTCCGAGTTCCGACGATCTTCCTGTTCTACATATTACACAGGTTCTGTTTCACGCTAGAAAAGACCCCGGCAGGTCTCGCATGCATCGGCTGTAGCGCTAGAAAGTTCACTCCCACACACTTTACATGTCCCTTCGTGTTAGAGTTTGTGTCAAAACTGATCGCACCACAGAAAGGCGTAGTAGTTAATAAGACACTGCTAGAGGCACTTAGTAGTCGCAAGCGCTATACAGACATGCTAACGATTCACGATCAACTAGTATATATACACAAGGGACCGATAGAACCAATCATACTCATAGAAAAAGTGTTTCCAGTGCCGCGTTTCATGACTACTGTAGTTCATACGTTACGTGTAAATGGTACACACCCAGGCAATGAATTTATATGGCCATCACTGGCTAGTATAGATCGTGGCCAGCAACCCAATAGAGTACTGTGGATTGATAATCCGCAAATAGATTTCAATACGCTTCACCCAGAGGCAGCAGCGTACATAATCACACCACAGTATTGGAAACGCACACTACCCCACCACCACATTCACCCCCTGTTCGATATAGATCAGGATTTAGAAAACAACATCCCAATAGATATCACTCTCTCCTATATCACTAGCAGTCTAGATCCACCTGATTTTACCAAGTGTTGGCAAATATGCCTACGACAGATTTGCATTGACTTGAAGCTGAATAGCAATTATATCAACAAACATCCTGCGATGAAACGCCCACCTCCTAGAACACATCCGTCCTAAGCGCCTACCGGCAGACACAGCTGCAAATTGCAACCCGGTGATGCGGTAGTGAGTCCGAGACAGTAGTGCCGCTACTGGTCTCTCTCTCATATTCAGTAATACGAAATGCAAATCGGTCATAGTATATTCTCAGCACTTGTTTCCAACCAGTTAGGATTTACAAACTACTACTAAAACAACCCATAGAACTACATACCCAAAGAAACCAAGCCACATAGCAAACTAAACGCAGCGCAACAACTCAGCCATTAGACAGTTCAGTTAGCCTCTACCTGAGAAAACAGGGATTAAGGCACAAACTGCGACACCTGCCGGCCGCCACAGGTCTTCGGACACAAGCCATTGTATATAGCAATAGCGTGTAAACAAATAAAGGTACCTAACCCTAAAAACCGTAAACTATTGACCCGCTACTTGATAGCATTGCTAAAGTTTTAGGGTTTCGACCCCCGAGGCTCTCTTGGCTGGGTCGACGACCTAGCATTATACAACCGCAATCACATCAAGTTGCAACTAGGCCTCAACCATGCTTATGTATGGGGCAAACGCTCCGGTGTTGAATTCCACCCAAAGAAATCCAATAGCATGTAAACAAAAAATGATACCTAACCCTAAAACCCTATAAAAAAAACCCCTAAACACTCCCCTGAAAAGCAGGGTCACGGGAAGTGCCAACACCTGCCGGTAGCCACAAGTCCACCCCGGACATCAGGCATTGTATATAGCAATAGTGTGTAAACAAATAAAGATACCCAAACCGAATTAAATAGGGTTCTATATGCTACTACAAACCAAACAGACCATTACGGTCATGATGTAACGTAGTTTATTTCGATTTCTGTTAGTACAAGAGTGGGAATCTGAGCTGAATAGCTCTGTTTCTCCAATCTTTTCATTTGATGGCCAGAACAATTGTTTACGAATGTTTCATCTCGTCCTGAATCATACACCACTGGCTGATGAATGGATATGCACATTTCATCTTGCTCTGAGATTTTTCCTCGTCTTGAATCAATATATTTCGAAGATTTTTTAAAACCTTTGATCTGGGCTCGGTTGCAGGCAGTACTCGCTTATTTGAATATAAATGCTAATTCACTAACTAACCATTCTCGCCGGAAGTAACAATTTACTTTTCTTGAAATTTTCTTCATCAATTTAAATACTGAATCACAAATGCATACACTACACCTGTTGGTAATTTCATCATGCATACGTTCAGGACTCGCGAGTCACATTTCGCGTAGCCTTCGATTTGCCAACTACTTTCGCGGCCTTGCTCGTGGATGCGGTTGTCCCGTCAGTGCTCCCATGAGAAGTGGCCTTCCTCTTCTTAGGTCTGTATTCCATTTGTTTCTTCCGAATCTTCTTGTTCCTCTTCTTAGTTGCTTCAAGCACTGGAACGTACGAAATCACAAAACTGCATTAATTCATCACACTCTCCATAAAATAAAATTTGACTAAGATAGATGAGCCCTAGCAATAACTAAACAATATTTCTCAACAAGATATCAACATATGAACACGGAAACCAGGCGTCGAATCTGAATATCGTCACTATATGCTACAAACTAAAACTTAAAGCTTCTTGGCTAAGACCACAAACAAAGTCAATTGTTTGAGCCTCGTCCCTTCTTCATAATTTGCATTGCTACTTCGCATAGTACTATGACCAACATACTTATAATCTACTTTCCCACAACATTTACTTACAGCTAATTGCTCGTCTGCCTTTTGATGCTCTATTTGTAGCTCATCATATACATTTCCGATGCATCCTCTCAATTCCTCATCAATCAACACTTACTGTCACCAAATACAACACACCCTTCTTCTTCCTCTGCAGGCTGATGGCTGTCTTCACGCGCTTGCTCTCGATGCTGCGGTTGACCAACTGCGCCTGTGGCGCAAAGTAGGCATGTAACGTAGGCTGTCTACGTTGCTGCTTGTCGGGGTTCATCCGCCGCCTCACCACTGGCAATAGCATCTCGTCTGTACGCTCATAATCCCAATTGAACATGGCCGATGCATACTCACGCAGCCTACAACAAGAAGAGTGTCTTGAGGTTAAAACGCTCACGCAAGTATAACGCGATTTCCCAAATTTATGACAAGACAGCACTAATCAATGCAATGAAGACTGCGATCAAAGTTAATCGAGTGGTGCGAAGGTATGACGCTAAACAAATTGTACACGGATTCATACTTGTCTATGTCAGGGTCGCCAAACTCGAAGGATTCTGTACTGGTGTCCACTGCTGGATGAGTGTAAGCCTTGCGAACCTCTGGATCAGGAAAGCCACGCGGGAGCATCAGAGGCACCTTGGCCATACGCAATTTCCTCCTGAAAGCCGTCTCTGCCTCATCTTTGTGTACAGGCACTGCAATGGACAATCACAATTCAGCGACTGTCAGTCATGCAAGCACTAGCAGGTTTCGCGAATAAGAAAGCATTCGAGCAATATGCTGCAGAAGCTGCAGAAGTTATGGCACTATCTCAACTTTTGCTGCGATATGTCTAATCATCAAGTAAAAAGACATAACACCTGAAGTGCGATTCAGATAGCCGCATGGGGCAGAAATGTGTGCCAGTCATCATATCATCGATTCTCATCAACAAGAATTAATAACAGCCACACTTTTATAAGCCATAGACACTAAGAAAGCATACCTAGTCTATTAAGTTCGTACCAGTTTCTGAACTGCACCAGAGGGTCCACACTCGTGCCAGTCATTCCAACTTGCGTACCCTTTTCACCGTCATCGTCATCGTCGTCGTCGTCGCCATAGCTGCGATATACAAGTGACCAACACATTCGAGTAAGCAACCAGAAAGTCTGTCCGTACCTCAACGGTCGCATACTGAACAAGTTCATTCAAACCACAAAAAAGTGGCAAACCGTACTGCAAATCCCAACTGAACGTTCAACGATTATAAAGTACACTGAGGTCTACATGCATGGCACGCCACGGGACAGGATAGACAATACGTTATGCAGGTCACAACGTACCTTCCGCCAAATTCGCTGATGATTTCAATAGACGTCACCGGCCCCACTCCACGAATGCCTTCAGTGTAGTCTGATCCACTGCACAGCGCCACATTGATTAGGTCTGTGCGGGACAGATTTAGCTGTGATCATAAGGGCAGTAATCACAAAGTGAGAACGCAAGCGTTGAAAGTGAGTCGATTATCATACGCACTCATGTACATGAAAGAGTAAACGAAGTGTATGCAAACATGAAAGGACTTTCGAGATTTAGGATACGTGCCGAGAACTGATAAGCTCAGTCAAATGGTCTAATGGTCTAATGGTCTGTTTTGACGTGCGACACTGAAGCCAACAGCTTACTGTTGCGTACGGTAACTCTCTGGAAATGATCGCAACCTGAATATGAAGTATTGATAGGATGACCAACGGCAAGGCTAAACAGCGACGTGTCTTCACGACACCCAGAGGTACGAAATTGCATTGATACTGCGCGTGACCGAGGTTTGTTGCACTCAACTTCACACAATTATCAGAACTTGCAACTATGTTAGGCGCATTGGAGTGCAAATGTAATTCTCAAGAACGAACGCCAGACATGAGCCCTGCAGCTATTGACCACCCCTCACCCATCAAACACACTCACACACCACACGCCACACATAGACACTGTAGCTACTGACCACCTTTCACTTATCAAGCACACTTACACACCACACGCCACACATAGACACTGCAGCTACCGACCACCCTTCACTCACTTCATCAAAAAACATTCATACACCACACGCCACACATAGACACTGCAGCTACCCACCACCTTTCACATATCAAACACACTCACACACCACACGCCACACATAGACACGGCATACTCACCACCTTTCACTTATCAAACACACTCACACACCACACGCCACACATAGACACTGCAGCTCCCGACCACCCTTCACTTATCAAACACACTCACACATCACACGCCACACATAGACACGGCATACTCACCACCTTTCACTTATCAAACACACTCACACCACATGCCATACATAGACACTGCAGCTACTGACCACCCTTCACTTATCAAACACACTCACACACCATGCGTTCAATGTCATTGATCTGGTACAGCTCCGCAGTATTACTGAGACTGAACATGTTCTTGTACACTGTTCGGGCGCCAAATAAGAATATATCACTGTCTTCTGTAATGGAACCAGCGCAAAGTCCGAGTCGATCTAGCTCAGCACATTGCGCCTGTAAAGGGTGTGACAGTATTTTTAGACCCCGGTGTGCTACAGAGGTATGGCTAAGAGCAGGGATGCCACCATGACCTAAACCCTAAAAAAGAACCCAAAATACACTTACTTAGACGGCGCTTCATCTACAAGATAAAACATAAAACCTACCAAGGAATGCTTGTATTGATTAACTTGCTCTTGCTCATGCTCACACAGATCTACATAATATATATTAAACATACTATTTTTCTTCAGTTTGAATAACTCCTTTTACTATATTGAGCACAGCGTACCAGAAAAAGAAGAAAGCAGGTTTGTAGGGGACGCATGAGTCTGGTACAGTAATACTGGGCAAACATCAACTCGTAGATATATAAATAATTTACACTGAAGGCCATGGGCACCCTTGAACCATATACTGATAATATCACAGGATGCGCTGGCTATTTGCTCACGAGTGCCTCAATCAAAGCTCGACATGCAGGGGCGTTAGTGGTATTGCATGAAGGCCCCAACTATATTGTAAGCTCCTTAGGAAAAACCAATGACATAGCATCGATGCAAATATTACGAATGTGGCGATTGGCAAATAGTCGGCTCAGTGATTTCACACACTTACAAGTAATCAGCAATCAAAGCTTTAGGATGAATGGATGTAGAGTTTAGGGTTTAAACCCGTTATTCACAAGTAGAGTGTACACAGGCCAAAAACCACACCTGAAATCAAATGGTCAGAAAAGTAGACAAAATAGTGGATCAAATATACCCACAGGCTTAAGATTGAGGCACAATCACGAAACAGGACGGAGAACACCTGAGGCTCAATAACGAGGGGCACAAACATATACACATATACTTATACATATACAGATATACTTATACATATGTACATATACACATACTTCCGCCTCAGATGGACTGTCAATCCACGGCACTCCGAAGAGTTTGAGCAGTGTCTTGGAATCCGAGTATATGTCTTCCGTCACTTGCGATGCATCACGTTTGGCCGCACGCTTCTCTTTACTGTAATATCAAAACAGCCAAAAAATAAACACCACAGCCCACTAGGTATTTGTGCAGCGCTCGTGAATACGATAACGCTCACTCTAGTGTCATATTTTAGGTTAGCCCTGAAAAGCCGTTTCACAGTTGCGGTCACACATTCTCCCACTTCATATATTGGCTCTGATGAAGTTCGATGAGACAATATATATTTGGAACATGGTCCGCACATCTAGCACATTGCGCAGAACAATTTAAGCCTGGCGGCAAGTCAAAACTAGATTAAGAAGTACAGGCGAGACTACCGAATTTGCTTCCACTCCTGTCGCAGTTGGCCCTGGATTCCCTCGATGTCGTCCATGTTGATCATCCCGATGATGCCGTCCACTGCATCATCATCACTGTCCTCAGCAAACAGCCCACCATCTGCATCCATTTCTAAAATAGAACAGCCACAACTTAGAAGATAGAATGAAACAATGCACATGTAACTGTATGGGCGTACTAAGACAATGTACGAAAACCAGAATGTAATTATATTCTCTGGAAGAACATTTTGACAAGGTACGAGAACCAGATTGAAATTTATGATCTCTGGAAGAATAGGACAAAGATACTTTGAGCCTTGAGTATATGACGTTTACTCAATCTACCCATTCGAAAGCGCCAGAATTAAGCGTCTCAGTGAAAAACAATTTCCAAGCAACAGCAACCTTTAACCGTATCAAATGAATACAAAAATGCAACAGCACAGAAATGTACACCTAACCTCCTACGTGTCCCTAAACAGTTCATTAACAAGCACCCCACCCCACAGTCATTAAACAATCTGATGATATGTGAACGAGTGTGGCACAACACACACCGCTCATAACATAGACAATAGAAGCACCCCACCCCATACATGCCACTGAACAATCTGATGATATGAGGGCGAGTGTGGCACAACACACACCGTTCATTACATGGACATTAGAAGCACCCCACCCCACACATGTCACTGAACAATCTGATGATATGTGGGCGAGTGTGGCACAACACACCCGCTCATAACATAGACAATAGAAGCACCCCACCCCACACATGCCACTGAACAATCTGATGATATGAGGGCGAGTGTGGCACAACACACACCGCTCATTACATAGACATTAGAAGCACCCCACCCCATACATGTCACTGAACAATCTGATGATATGTGGGCGAGTGTGGCACAACACACACCGCTCATAACATAGACAATAGAAGCACCCCACCCCACACATGCCACTGAACAATCTGATGATATGAGGGCGAGTGTGGCACAACACACATCGTTCATTACATAGACATTAGAAGCACCCCACCCCACACATGTCACTGAACAATCTGATGATATGTGGGCGAGTGTGTGCACATCACACACCGCTCATAACATAGACAATAGAAGCACCCCACCCCACACATGCCACTGAACAATCTGATGATATGTGGGCGAGTGTGGCATAACACACACCACTCATTACATAGACATTAAAAGCACCCCACCCACACATGTCACTGAACAATCTTATGATATATAGGCGAGTGTGGCACAACACACACCACTCATTACATAGACATTAGAAGCACCCCACCCCATACATGTCACTGAACAATCTGACGATATGTGGCCGAGTGTGGCACAACACACACCACCCACCGCTTTGATCGCCCGAGGCGTTGTCGGCGTTGCGCATGGCATCGTCGTCTGTGGTTGCGCCGTAGAGACTGTCTATGTCTGTGAAAGGGTCGGTGTCGTTTGCACCGTCTCGTGGCCCATGGCTGCCACTGACATGCTTCTGCCCATCTGTGCTCGTGTTGATATGGGAATCGTCGACGTGTATGTGCACCCCATCCACCTGAACTTGTGGCCGATCCTGTGGGAGGGGTGGTCGGGACGCCTCGTGTGTTTGGGAAGGACTGTCGTTGGATAAATCTATGTCCATTTGACCATCTGCGCGGATCCCTTCGTGAGCTGGCAAATGTCCCATAGACGCGTTGCCTTTCCTGTGCGCATCTGCTAGTGGTGTTGTCGCGTGTGGTGGTGATGGGTTGGTCGCACTGTCAGATGCGTCTCTACTGTTCGTAGATGGCGATGGTGCCCCCAGCGCTGTAGTGGCTTTGTCTTCGCTCTCATGACCAGCTGCGGTGTCTGTGATGACGTCCTCAGTATGCGTATTCGCCTTTATATTCGTAACACGTACGGGTGAAATGTCGTTTGATTGTGTAGGTCCACTGCTCCCCATTCGTTCGAATGAAACATTCTCTGTTCCAGCATTTGTTAAACATGTTTCCGATGACTGCAACTGTCCAGCATTGTCCTGCCCCTGCCTTCCCACTTCACTTTCCTGTGCATCATCGCACCCCTTGTATTGGCTCCCATTGCCCGTGGTATCACTCAGGGCGTGGTTGGCCTTGTCCTTCTGCTTCTGTTTCTCGTCGTCACTGTCGATGAAGAATCCAAACTGTTCGTTGAGCAACGCATCGTCGTCCGCATTGGCGTCGCCATTCAACAAATAATCAAAGCCCGCGTGCGCCTCAGTGACTGCTGGATCATCGTCGTCGTCGGTGTCGCCATATGCCTCACTGGCGGCGTCGCTCGTCTGCTCGTCTGTCGCGCGCGTGTCTTGTTTTGTCGTGCGTGTCAGCGGTTCTGTTGGCTGGTCGGTATGTCCTGTGTTGTGGGTGTTATGTGCCATGGGTAATGTTTTCTGTGTTGTATGTGCCTGCTGGTCCGTCTTGGTTTCAATCTGTTGCTGCATGCACTCGTGATCGCCTTGAAAGTCTGTATTCGTCGCATCAGCAATAGACGACGTTGCTATCGCTGCCGTTTCGACATGTGTGACATCCTTCTCAGACTTGTCCGCGATGCCTGCCGTGGCAACCGAACTGCCAACTGTTTCGCTTCGTTCAGATGACTTTGTACTGTGTTGTTGCCTACCGTGGACATATGCTGTTGTGATGCGATCGTTCCCTTTGTATCCACTGGTCGCAGAATCTGATACAGGAGTGACACGCTCGGGAAACAGAATCGCAAATGGTGAGCTAGTCAGGTGTTTGGAAGGGCCGCGGGTGCTTTGTATAGACGCTGCACTTGAGGGGTGTGCAAGTGCCTTTGGCTGTGTCGTTGTAACGGTGCCAATCTGTATTGTATTACTACCACTCTGTGCTGAAGGTATACTAATCATTGATTTCGACGAGCTGCTCTCGCCGTTGACAGGCACAGGATGTTTGACAGATGACGTGATACTGCTTTGCATGGCTAATGGCGACGACGTCAGTCTCCGACTAGACCCTTCGCCATTGGTAGTTGGCACATTTGTTACTGTGATTGACGCGAAGGGTTTAGAGGCAGCTGGTTCTGTAACAAGGGAAATGCAAAGTATATGAGACATTACACAGCAGCTGGACATACCACAGAAACACATGTACCGCCAGTTGGGAGCTCAGCAACCGCACGTCCCCAGTCCCATACACTGTGTGCAAACAAAAGATGACCACACAACCTACGAAACCCTAAACTCTGAACCTACCGTCAGCCCTGGCTTTGCCTTTACCGGAGGGGGTCTTGACTAGCGTGTGGCTGATAGTCTGGATTGAGTCCCTATTGATTCTTGGCTTGTTCATCTCTTCTCTCGACAGCGCCAACGCCTGTTGCAACTGTTCAGCGCTGTCTGTCCGCTTTAGCTCACCAGCCGCTGTGTGTACAATAGCACATCCACAGCAGCACATCAGCAATTGGTTGAATAAGGCCAAAAGTAGAAGCAGTAATCAAACGATCAGACACAACCACAAGAACGCAAAGGGGTAAGGGTACACAGGAAGAGCAGATGAAACTGTCAGGCAATAGTACGGTGCATGGCCTCATCCACGTATGTGTCAAGAACATTTATACCAAATACATCCAATGCAAAATTGGAGTCTTAAAACAAACTATCCATTCGTTCAATAAATGAACTAAAACAAATTAACTGAGTGATCATGCGATTCATATACTTTAACCTGAAACATTAAACCCTAAAACCTTAAAGTAAAAGATACAAAAACGCTCAGAAAACTCCATGGCGCCGGTTAAGAGGCATACCGTGACTGGGGGGCTGCGCTTGTTGTAGAGACAGAGCCAGGGCCATCTGCAACTCATCGTCTGTGCCATTGTCTGGTGAGGACGGTGGGGCAATGCGTGTGCTGAGTGCGTTTGCAGTTGGGCCTTTTGTGTGCATTGCTATATGTGTTCTGCTGCTGTGTGCTGTTGTGGCAGTGTGCTCTACTGCTTGTACTGGCTGTCCAAGTGACATGGCTATGGCCATCTGCAGTTGTGCGTCTTCATCGCCTTCGTTCGAGGCGGTTGCTTTGCCGGTCTCCGGCACTTGACTAATCGATGTGTGAGATACGTAACAGTTTATAAGCGGTTTAGGGGTCTGCGAACACCACACACTTACAAGCATGCTCAAGGACGTCGGAGGAGTGGCAGATTTAGTACCGTAGCAGAACAAATCATACAGAAGATATACTGCAACATAGATACAAAGGATGCACCAAGGATAAGATAAATGGGGCTAGTGAGGGGCCAAGGACTTACTCATCATCTGCTATGTCGGGATTATCCATGGTGAAGTTGCTTGGGTGAGAGGGATCAAACATGGATGCAGGAAACAGGTCGTCATCGCTATCACCGTCGGTCTCAATTCCATCCAGCACTACCACAGAGTAGACGGACAGTAAAATGAGATGCACGAACAGCGAAACACTATGTGTGGCATAACAAAGGCAACAGAAGCACAATATAGCACAAGGGTTCGCCATCACAAGCAGGTATGCACCATCCCAGACAAAATCGTGTATTGTATGCAATTCAATCTCATAATTTTGTTTCGTCGGTGTCAATGACCGTTCAGGGTTTAGGGTAAACTCCGTCACGCAACCATTTACTGCAATTCTTGAATAAACCGCACATTCTAATGCGCGTAGATAGCACGCTTGCGCAGACATGGCAGGTATAGCAGGAGAGAGTTAAACACCAAAGCGTCATAATATAATCTACCTACCTTTGTTAGGCACCTGGACAGTCACCGGCACACTTCCGGGTGGCGGCGTTTCGGTATTGGCAATGCGAGGCACTGGTATACGATGCGGACGGTGCAAATGAATATAAAATCTTGCAAAACAATCAAAAATTGTGGGGTTAATAAGCTACAAAATAACCAAATAGTGAAAAGATTAATATACACATATAGACAACTACTACGACAAGCAGAATGAGCTGAGCGTTTGCGTACCTTTCTGAGGCTCTGCAGTTTGTTTCACTTCCGTATCTTCATCATCGTTCTCCTACATGAAGCAAACAAGCTAACAATCAGCATCATGTGTTGCGAGCTCATCATATCGAGCGGAGAACAGTCCATCTGAACCGGAAGTTAAACAACAGGTCACTCTGTCGACAAGACACACCTCTTTGAAATATTGCAGAACAAACTCGGTGTTGGCATCTCCCGCTACCCGTCTTGATCCTACTCCTGACTCGTCGTTGACATATTGCAGCTGTGGGCACGGAATGAAATGACAAAACGAGGCTGTAGTAGTGTCACACAAGCACTGCGGGAGGTGCGCAGCAAATGCAAACTTTGGCGCTAGCTATTACATATGACAGGAGTCGGCGACTGTGACATACTGCACAAAAGCGCAAAGGACGGTGAACTAAATACGAGATACGCAACCACAACTGTAGAGGCATACAGCCAGAGAGATGGCAATAAACCGCGCAACACGTACAGAGGATAGAGCCACAAACTAAGAGAACAACTCTGGTATGACACATTCAAGCACACACGCATACGTACCCTCGCGCGCACATCATCGAGCTGCCTAGAAATGTGATTCTTCTTCAGCAACCGCTGTATTTGCATATCACTGTACGACGTGGCGTCTTTGGACATCTCGTGCGATGCCTTCTCCTTATTAAAGCGAGTCCAATGCTTCTGCCTCTCCTGTACCTCCACCAATATCTCGTGCTGGATGTCTGCAGGTAGCGCCAGAAACTGCTCAGACGTCACATCGAACTGCAACGTATAACCGATGGCAATAGTTACAAAGGAAGAGCCATGAGTTAAATGGCCCAATGTAGCATACGTACTCACGATAGATACCTCATTGAGAGGAACATGCACACACTAATAAAGAATTGCACAAGCATGACCATCCACTAAAACTGGCAAATACACAGTACGAAGTAAAAAGAAAGACTTTACTTGTACGAATCGAGAACACTTCTCAATCCAGCAAACACATACAATACAAACATTAGCCTACACTGCAATAACAAAGTATGTACGACTTGGCCGTGGCACACACCTTCGTAACATCCACCTCAAGAAATTTTGACAGGAACTGTTCTCGCTGCATATAGGCATCGGCGTCGTCAGTCCCCTCACCTGCGGCGGTTGGTTGCGCTGTGTCTGCTTGTACACTGTCCAATGGTTGCCAGTGCATATGCGGGTGCTGCTGCTGTTGCGGAGGTCTCTGCTGCGCATGGTCATGGTCATCGCTGTCGCTGTCGCTGTCCATGGTCTGCTCTTCTTTGGCTCGTGCGAGTTCGGCTTCTTTCGCAATTTCCTCTGCACTTTGCTCATGTAATACAACGGAGCCGTCGACTGGAACCAAAGCAAATGAAAGCATCGCACGTCAGTTTGAAGGCTTGGCGCGCTTCACTACACGAATGAGGATATTCTTATATTACGGGAAAGAAGGTGCAAGGATACAAATATGTTTGCGTACGAAGTATGGGAATAGGATGAGCGGGCCAGCAGATTCAACAGTACTTTTTTTAGATTAAACACAAATACGACTGGAGCACCACGTAATAACTAACATACTCTAGGCCAAATTCCTTCATATAATAATAAGTATGTACATGGAGCATGAAAGCTACGGGTGTTTTTTGCGAGGTTGCAATCCATGCTGAACGTAAAATACATAGATGTTCCTGGTATTTGTGTGCAACGTTTTAGGTATAATTTTCTCTCAGGCACTGGCACCGATCCACAATTATAAACGTCCGACCTGCGCCATGGACGCAACTCGCCATGCTTCTCTTTGTAAGGTGCATACCTCATCGAAACAATATCAGAGAAACTTAAACGGATTTTGTCGCATATGATCTCTTACCCTTTGCGTCTTCGGCTGGAATGAACATGTCATCTTCCGTTCGATTGGGTTTCTTGTAAAGCGACGCTACGTCTCTGTAATGCGAAGATCAGATCATTGATTTTGAACAAGAGTAGGCTAAAATGTCTGATAGGCAGCAAACACTATATTCTTTCCGATTGCGAACATCCTTGCCTCTCTGCAAGAAACAATAATAAATTCTCAACAACATACACTTCTTTGCCCGCGAGAGTCGACAGCGCATGGATCCTCATCTGACTTTGGAAGAGTCGCTCAGCTGTCTGTCCGTTGACCAACAGATGCATGACGAAGTGTGTCAAGCGAAGTTAGTGACAGGCGCATAGAGAACATTTATTCGTCAGAACTTCGGGTAAAAACAGCGCTAGTTGAATAAGTTAAGCGTGGCTATATTAACGCAATAACTCGTGTCACATTGTGATACTAGGCTCACTATGTGATGCTGGAATATTCTGCGTTGTAGTACTTAGATCCCTAAAACAGGCTCTATTCAACTGGCAAACAACTGAGTAGCAACTGATTCGAATTCATGAGTTCAAAAAGTTCACGAGTTGCTGATGGTTTACGTGTGGTCTACCCTGAATCATACCGTTGGGATTATACTTAAAAAAAGTATACTCTAAACTGTACGGTCTACGGAAAGAGAAATACGCCGCGAATACAAAATAGAACGCGCAGTCAATACCTTCCTCAGAGTATCCTGCGATCTGTCTCGGAATTGCTTTCGTTTGCTCTGAAAAGTAAATGGAAAACACGAAATGTAAGGGTACCACTACACCAGATGCGCAGATTACGAGAAACTTAATCTACGGATGTAAAGACAATCCTTGGTTAGTGAGCACTACGAGAGATACCAATTAAACAACGCTGATTTACTCACTAAAATGGCTCAGAGGCAATTAACATTCACTATTTAGGATAGTCCCTACAAAGATACTTAATATAAATTTCTAAAAATCATCAAATTCATCTGTAATCACTGACTCAAACCAAGTACCAAACTTACAATAATAAAATACGTACCAGAGTGCGCAACTTTAGGGCCGGGGCAGCACCGTCGAAGACTATGATGGGTTTAACCCCATGGTACAGCAGGATGCACAGTCGCCGGAACAGACCTGTGGCACACGCACGCAGTACATGGCAAGTACAATTGCCATTATGGCAATCAATGAGCAACTCGGTGCGTATCATATTTATATTCTGAAGCGAGGGATTCCTCAATTTTAGGTGTCTCCATATTATCTTCCCACCATTTTCTAGCTTGAGTCGTCTTATAGATGAAGTATTGCACCACGAATAGATGTTTTATGAGTGCCATTCCTAATCCCGCAGCACACCATACCGAACGAGTTAGGCAGCGGCTTCTCCGTCAACTACAGTAACCACGTGTCTACTATACGACTTGGAGGAGTACAGAACATCACAGTGTGACTTGAAATAGACGTGCACCGATCGTCACAAACCGATTGCTCGCCATAGTCCGTCCTGGTCACCTGGATCAACACAAGTCTATGCGTCACAATAACCCCGGACCATGGTCTTGGCCAGTCTAAAGCAGTCAATCGTTTAAACAATCACTCCCTCACCAACAATACAGGACATACCATTGAGTATGTATTCTGGGTCAGTCGACAAGAACATTTCACTGAAACGTCACCACAAACACAACCACTGCAACACACCTTTCAAATGAATTCGACTTACCCAACAGGTGAGCGTTCTTGATGACCTCACCGTCCTGGTCGCGCATGGCTTTCATGTATTGGTACACCCAACTGCTGATGTCAACCGCCACCACCTGAGTATCGAGTGTTACGCGCACATATATGAGTGACGGGGCTCACACAACACACCGAATTCAAAAGTGTTAATGTTCATCTGCGCCTGTAAGATAGCGGTCTGTCCAGAATATGTTGTGAGGACCAGACTTGAAGTTGAGAGGTGACTGTACGTCGACGCAGATTTCAGCTTCATTGTGTAGGATAACGCAAGCTTCGAAAACACGTGAAGCAATTCGAGAGATAATAATGTACTATTTGGGTACAGAAATGTACACAGATTGGATATTCAGCTATAAGTCGGTTACAACGTGCATAACGATTTCTGACCTCTCTGTACTATGTTGTTTGTATAGAACTATGATGGGGTGAATAGACAATTGATGTAAAGGATGGAACATACACAAAGCCAACAATAGAAATGTCACTTTGAATCGAGGCTGTTTACATGATCATATCTCACTATAAATCACGTATACACCCATAACATGATCATTCGTTCATGTGGACATGCATGCAAAAACTAGCTACAAAACACAGCAATGTGTGGCAACTTGATCACTTGATCGCTTGAGCGTAACACATGTGACTGCCTGTGCGTGCGAAAGAGTGACTGAAATATGTGGCACCTTGTCAGCCAGGTCATCGAAAGTGATGGGTCGGCCAGCTGGTTGTACCAGATGCCACAGTCCATTGACACCCATGATCACCAACAATCCAGAGTCAACAAATCAAATATACGGGAGGACGTCACTTCAGTACACTCGATGTGTACAGTGAAATCACAATGTACCAAGGGTCGCCTGATTTCGTAGTGCAACTATATTAGTAGCGATCAATCTCGACCTCATATATGATACGATTCAGATTCAATCCAGTTGATTATGTGGCTATCCACAAGTGAAGCAGTGAAACTGCAAATAGAATTGCTGGTTACCCTTGTTGATATATTATAACTTCACTGTTGATTGACTATAACGGACTGATATTGTGGTCAACTGCCCCTCGAAGTCAGGTAGCTAGCTGTTAACTGGATGAGCAACTCTACTGATCAGTTACACACACTTCCTTTGAGACTCTACTCGAGGTTTTGACCACCTCTATTCTAACGTTGTAGCTCTTCGTAAGCACAGAAGGCGCACATGAATATACTGAAAGCATGAACACATCAAGTATATATATCCACACAAAATAAAAATCTGGCAGGGAATATCATGATCCAATCCCGCCACTCAAGCGATCCAGAGAAAGGGTCCATTACATTTTGACTCTTATGGATTCGGCTTTTTCTACTTCATCCATTTCTTAATCACACCTGACTACGCGAGCGCCAAAGCGTACCAACCAAATTGTGCACCGAACACTGCATGTGTCATCACTTTCTCGATGTCAGAATAAATGTCATCACAAAACTAGGCACGAAGACAAAGTATGGGTACATATAAATAGAAGGAATACGAGAGGTGTGTTCACTGTTCGCGGACCGACCACCTCTTCGCAATAGAAATAGTCGCACAACAACCTAGCGCAGATACATCGCAGTAGCCAATAGTACACGTGAGCAGAACCCTATCAACCATGACAAGCTTATACCGTGTCAACTATCAGGTAAGACCGCGTTAACTTGGGCCGGGTGTGTTATTGCCAAATAAACCTATTTATTGTCTCGGCCACGAATAGTGCTACCTAGAGCGCAAATAGGTTATGTACATAAAATGCAGACATGTGTAGCCGCTCTCGTTGAATTTATTTGATAAGATCATATTTGACTAAGCGTGTACTTGTGTTGGTTCTCATAACCTTGTCGTACCTTATGAATTGGGTGAGTGTTCGGACAAAGCTACCCACTAACAAAATATATTCGGCATACGACATAACAGTTGCGACCCCATCGACGAGATGAGTTGATTGAGTTCATCAAGTCGACACTGGTCTCAACTTTTGTGCTGCAGGGAGATCGTAGTGTATACGAGCGCACATTTCAAACGTGAGCTGATCGTTTTTGTTGTCGTTTTTTCCGTTTCCCTTTGTCTTTGAGTTCATGTGAGGTTGCCGTGGGTAAGCGCCAGAATGGGAAATGGTGCACTGAGTGGTGATGGTCAGTATATTCGGCTAATAACAATAAAATATTTAGTTGGAAGTTCTGTATTCTATGTGGGAGCGATATTTCTGCTTTTGATAGTGTCGATATTTCTGAATTCGGTGGTGCATGTATAAATGAGCATACAAGTTTGCCACTCGCCCATAATCGTAAGCATAGTAGAATGACTTTACAATTTAGTATCACACATTCTTCGTATAATCTTGAGACTTGATATATATATATATATATATAGAAATTGTGCATACTATAGTTGTGGACGTAGTGTTCCCGTGAGCATATACTCGTATATACACCATCATCAAATAACAATTGCCACACATTTTACATTACGCAGTATAGAGGATTTAATGGATGAGCATCGTACTTTTGCGGCTGCTGGAGATGAATCGCCTTGTATGTTCCATATAAATTTACGTCACCCAGTCGAACTTTGTTTATTTTGCTTCTGTGTTTCACAATGTATGCATGCTTGGCTATTGCTTACCTGATGTGACTCGCTAGAGTATAAGGAAACTCATTGTAGATTTCACGAGTGATAAGCTACAGTCTCTACCGGGTTTTCAACTACATGCGCTGGCGCCATGTTTATGCATTGCTCAGTGCTCTGGATATAACAGTCGCTGTTGAGTTCAGCTGCTTCTCTTCGTCTGGTACCGTTGTCATCGATCATGTCGTGTCATTGGCTATGTCACCGTTCTTTTAGGCACAATGCATAGTGTGAGTATTCATGTAGTTGTCTTCTCCTCTCAATCTCACTTTCGTTTGCTGAATGCTATATAGTTGTTTCTTGCGAATGAGAGCGTTCTCCATTGCTCTTCAAGATGCCACGTGTGTGTCCATTCACCGCACATTAGGGCCATTGCGTCTTGCCATGTGTTGTTGCCGCCTCAAAATACACTCAAGAGATATTCGCTTCACCCACCCTATGTATGGTGCCAGGGCTGTACTATGTATGACGTCAGAACTATCCTGTGCATCATACAAGACTGCATAGGATAGTCCTGACATGATATATATGATAGTCCTGACATGATGTATAGGACATGATGCATATCCTGTGTATCATGCCAGGACTGTCTTATGTATGATGTCCCTATATATGATCTCAAGGATATCTATTCTATTGTCACCCGACAGTCCTCTAAGATTCGATATGCATTAACCTCCGCCACTGTGCCCTTCAGCGCGTTTGAAGGAATTAATCCCGACGATTGGATACTTTTTCACGGAGCTTAAGTTGGTTGAAGCCTTCAGACACTATGACAGTCTCTACAGGGTCACGCTACGGAAGCACATTCCCATTTCATTCAACGGTAAGTAGGCTTTTAATTCAACGGTATGTAAACTTTTAATTCAACCTTGGGTAGACTTTTAATTTAACGGTAGGTAGACTTTTCATTTGCCAATTGATATTGACGATGTGTATCTTCGACGACGTTCAGCAATGGGTGTTGATGTGTGGTGCCTCGGTCTCATCCAATGTTTACAGAAATATCCCTTATCTTATTTCTTCGTAGCGCAAAGTATTGTGTGTGACATGATAGTTGTCGTCTCTATTTGGTAAGTGTGTGCGTTGTGACGCTGTTGTCGCTTAGGCAGATACTTGTTCTCGTTCGTTCCGTTGCATGTCTTTAGTTTGAAGTCTTGTCGTAGCTATCAGTCGAGTGTCGTGCTAGTTCATCAGTGTCGTTGCTGTCAATATGAACCAGCGAATATTACTGCGATTACTTCATATCTGCGGTTACTTCATATCGGCAATGAAAACTGTGTGGATTGTTTTCGGTGCGCATTCGTCGATAACTGTGGTGGTACGCTGAAACCGCGTTCAGAGTATAGTACTTCCTTGTTCTGTGTTTCCGCTGAATGTTGTCGGCTTTCTTGACAGCTGTTATTTATACTTCACTTGTGCGTTAATTGATGTTTATACTTCACTTGTGCTTCAGTTGTTATATATACTTCACCTGTGTGTCAATTGTTATTTATACTTCACTTGTGCGTCATTTATTATTTATGTTTCACTTGTGCTCGTTCGGTGTCTCAGTCTGATGTCGCTCGCTGTTTTCCACCGCAGATATTCGGCATATTCTCAACATCGCCCAGGCACACGCCATCGCGCCCAATCTGAAGCTCATCACATTCGATGGCGACCAGGTAGGTAGCCATTGGATTTCTTGGTTGAAACTAACTGATGCACAATACGTAAACAAAACTTAAATCCACTGTCTTGTTCCACGGGTCGTAGATTATTACTCTGGAACGTATATTTGGTTTTAGGGAGTTTTAGAGGTCAGGTTGCTGACTATTTGGTTAGTTGTTGGTCTCATTTTGGGTGTGCCTTCCGTCTCTTGCGTGCTTCCTTAGACCTTGTACCCAGATGGTGACAACTTCCGCGAAGGAGGGTTGGGCCGGATCATTTGCAAGTTGATGGAGGCTGGTCTGTGTGTGGCTGTAGTGACCGCTGCAGGTTATGCCAACTCGCCCGAGAAGTACGAGGCACGGTATGTACAAACTACTGAGATGCACTCGTTTGTGTGGTGCAGCAAGACATGCACAGTGTCGGCACACGCATTGTAGGGGACTGATCCATAGCTACGGCCGCTAATAACGACATGAGCTGTGAACACCTTTTTTCTATGGTCTTCTAATGAGATGCTTGTACTGTTCTTGTATCTACGTGTTTTCTCATGACAAATTGGTTTTCCACTCGCGAGGTCAATACAGTATCAGAAATATTCAACAGACTTTGCACCACTCCGTCTGGATATGTCTGCCAAACTGCTTAACTGATGCTGTTTGTGCGTCGTATGGTGTGGTCTGATCAAGTTGTCTTTGTATGCAGACCTCTCGTGTAGACATAATGCACATGAAGTGCAATGGCAACAAATAGAGTCTCACATAAACACACAAGGTATATTTATGCTGACTCTTGCATGTACACACGCACCAATCAGACTGGATGGTCTACTGCAGATGTTCCGTGATCGCAATCTGCCGCCAGAAGTGCTGAGCAAGTTCTATGTGCTGGGAGGAGAGTGTAACTACCTGTTTAAGACTGACAAAGGTAATTGTGAGCGGAGTGCTGTGTATGTTCAATACCCCAACCCCCCTGTGTATTGTGTATGTGCGCTATTGTCAATTGTAAACTATCAATTGCTCGTAGACGGGTTCGACAACATGCGCAATACATACGTTAATTCATGCGTACTACATGTACTCTGCATGATGTTCGCATCTCGTTCTGTAAAATTACGCACTTTCACTTCACTTCACATCGAAAGCCGAGTCATACAGTTACAGTCATACGACCACAACTCATGCGCCACTACACATGATCGCTATGTGGTGTTAAAGTGCAGAAGAAAATAATGCGTGCTTGAGTGATGATCTTTCAGTGTTGTGATAAAACGTTCACAGACATTCTCATTGATGGTGTCCCATGTAATGCTTTAGTGCTATTGTTTAAGCAGAGGCGCATGGTCTTCCGTTGTTCTCCCACTACTTCGTATCGTGCAAGTATTGGCTAGGTATGTCCTGGGGTGATGGTGACATGCACTCACGTGTGACTTCTCATGACTGTTGATGTTGGCTGTGCTGTTTGGCTGTGGTGTATTGCATTGCAGATGCGCATCTGTACACAGTGCCGGACGAGGAGTTTAATCTGCCGCAAATGAAGGAGTGGAAGCAGAACGAGATAGACACTGTGCTGGATGTGTCGCAGGCGTCGCTGGTGGCGACACTGAAGGAGCTGCAGCTGCCAGCCATGGTTATCCGCAAGACAAGAGCCGTGGGCATGATCAGAGTACACCACAAGGTGTGTGATCAGTGTTCATCACAAGGTGGTTTAGCGGTCTTTTGTGCATATGGCAACCATGTGTAAGTGCATCCGCTCGCCCACCGCAGCTGAGAGTGTGGGCTTTCTATGAACCACTGCATGGTGAGAGGCCGCAATCGTTTGAGACTGGTGCACCGATCATTCAGTGACTACTGTTGGTTGGCTGTTAATGGCCACTGTTTATGCACAGGGCATTGGCGTGTATAGATGTTTAGGGTTTAGGGTTTTAGTGTTCAGAACGGTTGGCTGTTAATGTCCACTATCCATGCACATGGTATTGGTGTCCGTGAATGTCGCGATGCCAGACTATCCACAAGGTTTAGGTACATTGCAGGATGCACATATATCAGTTCTCTGAAAACCTAATGATCCCAAAAAGTTCAAATGAACTATTATAGCTGTGCATGGTGGAGTTAAGGGTTTTTATCGCATACTGATCTTTCAGGTTATATATGGAGGATACATGCATCCTTCGTCAACGTTTACTTACTGCCTGTATTCGTTTACTAAAACATTCCAATGTATTTTGTTTTTACAGCATGTTCACTTACTATCTCGTTGACCCCTTTCTACACATGTTTTGAGCTGTTTCTATTCGTAGTTATCTCGATGCCAGTGATGTGTACTTGCAGTATTCTTTGATTCTGAAGCATCTCTGAATCCTCGACACGTTATATACTTATCATCTCATTCCCATCCTTTGATACCCATGTAGGCTTATATTTCGAGAGAGAATTTGGATGAAGCCGTGCTGCGGTGCAAAGCAGAGCTGGCGAAAACGAATGTAAGTCAAGGACCAGTGAATGGGCTGAGTTTGGCTCAGAGCAATTGTCCAATGTCCTCGTGTGTGTTGAATTGGGACTGTAAGGTCACTATGTGGTGAAGTGCTGCGTTTAGTATTCTCTTGTTGAGAGGTCGTGTGCGTGTTTATGTGTTGTGTTACAGGTGTATCGTATCATGTGCTCACCTCGCAGTGTTCAGATATGGTGCTTCTCCGGTGTTGTAAATATGTATGTTCCGCTAGATGTTCAAGTTTGTATGTCATAGTGTATCTATTTTCCAAAATCAAAGTGTGTATCGTCTGTGTTGTTTGTATGTCTGTGCACTGATGTTCTGCACAGTTGTACATATATTACATATATTAGGTTGTAACGTTTTTTGAATTAGCACAATCTGTATGGTGCACTCGCACCGCTGACCTTCACCCATAGACACTCAATGGGATACCAGTCATTCCCTGCCAGTCCGTCGCCAGAGCTCTGGCACTAATAACTATTGTTCCAATGTTATCATTCATTGTTCAATCCATTGCAGGTTTCGATTCCGTATTGCGCGTTCAACGGAGGATCAGATGGTATGTCCCGCTTGTGTTCTTTACAGTTTATTGTCTGTGATGGATCTTTTCTCGGGCAAGTCATTAGTACGCCGAAGCGATGGTCTGCAATCATTGAACAGTATCAAGCTAGTCTGAATGTGAAATTCGAAAGTCTTTCAACTCTGAACAGCAAGTGGTATTATATACTCCAAGTACAGGTGCGTCGTTCTTTTGAGTGAGCATCCACGACTCACCACAGCCATCACATGCATATCTCTTTCTCTCTCTCTGGCCCATGCACACTCATCTGTCTGTACAGCTTGGGTGGACATTGGTAACAAAAGCTTGGGCGTCAAAGTCATGCAGCGCGTGACCGGCGCATGCGCCTCGACCACGCTGCACGTAGGCGACCAATTCCTCAGCACAGGCAACGACTTCATGGCACGCAGCGCATGCGCGACCGCATGGATCACCAGCCCCAGAGAAACACGCGACATCCTCACCATCCTGCTCAACTGCCTGGGCCACAACATCACCAGGGACCTACCGTGGCGAGGGTATGGGGAGAGTGTGTGCGTGCACACGCACCCCTCTGCAAGACTGGGCTGGTTTGTGTTGATATGGAGGTGCTGTGCTGTGCAGGATATTTGGTATTGTATTTTTCTTTAAGAGCATTTTGTGTTACGTAAGAGTGAGCTAGTGCCCGACAATATATCTGGTACAAATGCATAAACGCAATTAACTCTAAAACTTTAAACCTCACAATAATATTTTATAGCTTGAACCACTGATACTACCTACTACTTGGACAGCAGCTCGATAATCATTCGAGCTGTGACAGCCTTGTCATTGTCCTGTCTACCAGACTGACTGTCAGTGTTGGGCTGTGGTTGGGTTTATCTATTCACGATATCATGCGCAAATCAGTCACAACCTCATTCTGCGTCTGCAAATCATACTTTGTCGCGTGTTTTGTGTGTTCTCTTATTGTACTCGGTTTGATTTCTCTCGCCTTGTCATCATTTTTATCGGGCATCTGTACTCATCTGTTTATATCTAGGGCAAACGCCTATTGTCACTAATGTGCGGTCTCTTATTGATCGTCCCATATTTAGAATGTTCAAATGGTGATCCCCTTCCTTAGTCAATCTATATTCCTCCGTGCCTCGCCTTATTTGCTCATATTTTATATATATATATATATATATATATATATATATATATATATATATTTCATGTCAAAATACGGTGATCTCCGCAGACCCTCTCGTAAGATCAGTCTTAATGTGATCTGCGATTCAGCCAATGACGACGACGTTGTGCTGGTGGGCGAGAAGGAAGAACTAGGCAACTGGAACCCCATGCAAGCACCCAAGTTCACTAGAGACCCCGATACCCCAGGACTGTTCACCTTTATCGTACGACCCAAGGTAGGAATAACAGCACAATCATTCAAATACCACGCGTGTATTCGCGCAGAACTTGCTTGCGTTGATGTGTTTAGGTGGTTTCTGATTTGCTTTATCCCTCCTAGCGACATAGATTTTGCTATCCTTATCACACGTAAAAGTTCCACATCGGAGTTTCAAGAACGAGTGACAATTGCGATACGCCACACTGCTCATAATAGCTCTCTTTCACTTCAACAGTCTGGTGAAGAACTGCTCTATAAACTATCACGAAGCACCCTAACCCTAAACCCTAAAACCCTAAAACCCTAAAACCCCTAAAAAAGAACCACTCTCTGTCACTTCAACAGTCTGGCGAAGAACTGCCCTACAAACTAGCACGCGTAAGCCCTGAAGGCAAGGTGGTCGCCTGGATGCGCGACAAGGACCTGTATCTGCTGCCGCAGCCCATGGAGAAGACTGTGACTATCCATTGGCAAGAGAACGAGAAAGACGACGTGTGCGCTGATTCTGCGCAGGAGGAGAATGCTGTCGTGCTCAAGAAAACCGAATAAACTGTCCATACGCACTCAACGGGGCCATAGACTGACCTCTGATGAGCTTTTTGTATTGTGTTGCTATCCATTGCAGAGTGTTCGAATGCGATGTCTCTCGGCTCGTTATATATATATATATATCTATTCATATGAATATATATATATATATATATATATATATATATATATATATATATACATACATATATATATACATATATATATGTATATGTATATATATATATATATATATACATATATATATATATATATATATATATATATATATATATATATATATATATATATATATATAATATTATGTATATATATATATATATATTTATAATTTCATATATATGTTTATATATATATATATATATATATATATATATATATATATATATATATATATATATATATATATATATATATATATATATATATATATATATATATATATATATATATATATATATATATATATATATATGGGGATTAAAGGCTTTAGGGGTTTAGGGTCTGGGCTTTTTATAATATATATATTTATATGAATATACATATAAATTATCGGTTTCGGATGATGGTAAAACTGTGGGTAGTCCATGTGCCTTGACTTGTTATTTATTTAATTTTTACCCTACCACGAGTCTTTGTGGAGTGCCTCCGTCCGCCTCCTGCAGAGTCCTGCTAGACTGACGAGATACGTGAGCATGGCATGGTCAGCCAGAGCTCGCACTGGACTCACTAATAAAGACGTCGTGTCCACCTTCGCCGCCACATCAGTCACATCCGCCGCAGATCGGAATCTGGGTAGATAGGGCACTCGAGATTAGATAAAACCCTAAAACCTTAGAATAAGACAGCATGTCTAGTCACATATGTATTGATAGACATCCAATAGTATTTACAAGTCCGCATAATCGTACGCATATGAAGATTTCATGAGTGAGGGTTGATGTATAACAGTCGTATAGGTATGGTAAGTCAATAATTAATTTTGAAACGATATACCCATTGAATTATTCGACAAAATCATTTTTTTTTTTTTAGGACAAATAAATATATATACATATATGTATATATACATACATATATATATATATATATATATATATATATATATATATATATATATATATATATATATACATATACATATATATATATATATATACATATTCATATTCATATCCATATGCATATTATACATCATACATATACATATACATATATATATATATATATATATATATATATATATATATATATATATATATATATATATATATACATATATATATACATACATGCATACATGCCATATATATATATATATATGTATAATATGTATATATATATGTATATATATATATATATATATATATATATATATATATATATATATATGCATCTATATATATATATGCTATGTATATATATATATATATATATATATATATACGCACACACACACACACATATATATATATATATATCGATTTTTAAATATATATATATATATATATATATATATATACATATATATATATAATACAATTTTTTTTTTCACATATATTGAGCACCAGTATGTACCTGGACCCATACACGTAGATTTATACTCAGAACAAGAATCAAATTTTTATCCACTTAGTCTACATTCCGATAGAAGTTGATGCGTGCAGAACACGACAGTTTGTTAGTGACTATTTTGTGCATATACACAATGCTCTGATTCCCGCAATACTAATGTGTATGTCGCACCTTCACTTTACTGATGGTTTCAACCTAAGTATTAAGCTTTAAGCTAAACGTGTACATACCTGTACATATCGGCGTAGAATAAGCAGCAACGTAATTGTTGCAAAATGTATTTTCAACATTAGCACACGAGACACTTAGAACAGCCCACAATCACAATGTGCAACAACTTATGAACGGAACATAGAAAGTCGGGACAACCAGACGTTGTTGCTTATGAACACACGAGAGGTCTCAACGTATAGATGCAACTGAGTCGCCTGTACCTTTGGCTTTGTACATATTTATACGCATATTCATAAATCCAACCAGAAGTTGCATTAAGTGGTAGGTATTTAAGCTGTAGACACGCAAAGAAGCGCAGATTCAGACAGATGCATAGTTGTGTGTACCTTTTGACTTGTATCGTTTTCGGATCATCCAAATTCGCGGCATCTAAGTAATACAGCGAACCCACCGCAGTGAACTGCTTCAGGCTTGGATTGAAATATGAGGCTTGGCTGTAGTTAGAGGAAGCGTAAACTTGGTTAGTGTTGTGCCTTCATCTGCAATGTGGTGCTCTCATTGCGTACCATTCCGAGCCAATGCTGCGAGATTCAAAGATTGCGTAACGCAAATCTTCTATCGCCACTGTCACCATTCGAATAGCCGTCACGCTCAAAGTAGATACTTCATCTTATTTTAGGCCATTTTGTTCCGACTGCTGTTCGGTGCGAATGTGCGCACAACTATGTTCTACTCGCCCCAGCAAGTTCTGCAGAGGAAGTTGTTTAACAAAACAACAATCACATCACACAGACCAACAACACATACATATACAATTCAATTCAACGTGAATTGAACGTTGACGTATTAAATTGAACGCGAATTGAAGATTGAATTAATAAATTGGTCGCAAATTGGACGCTGACACACTATTGAGATATATACAATACATTCATAGTGTACACCTGTGACGATGACATCTGCCGCAAACGAAGACACTGCGTAGATAGACACAGCAATGTACAGAGCTACCGACCACACTACACACGTACAATGAGAAAGAGCTGCTCTCGGACACCCCATCGGCGGTGGAAGTGCCGGAGTTGGCCTCGGCATTTCCCGAACGCCCTATACCCGCCGCCTGGAGCATTTTGATAACTAGCGGGGGTGTTTAAAAGGTCAAGGGTTGTAAGTGAGGGGTGCGCAAGTGACTATGGAACATGCGTACGATGCAATTGTATGCCACGGCAGATTGTGCTCAACCATATGCGATGTTATGTACTGCACCTGAGAGTGTCGAAAAAGACTTTGCGCCAAGGAAGGCATATACGGCTCTCGACGGGGTGTCTCAGTATTGCGTATGGCGACAATGAAAACGGTCAGTCAACAATTGCAAGACATGATTATAGTATTTCGGCCCTGAACAACGGACCGAACCACATTTCAAGCAATGCTACGCAAGCACATACATAAAAACACATACATACAAGCACATGCATGTGGTGCAAAATATATGCACATACATGTGGTGCAAAGTACTAGCACATACATGTGGTGGAAAGGCCCGTGCCTAACAGCCGGGGCACTACATCGCACCCAAAGACAAAGTTGAATGTCCTGCCCTCCATCGCAGCGGTCAGGGCTGTCGGCAAGGCCTTGTCTTGGAGTGCATTCCTCGCGAACACCAACGGAGCCCCAAACGTCACCACCTTCACACTTACGCCGGATGGGAGTAGATGTTGCTTACTCATGAGTATCCTTGCTCCGCATAGCAGCGCGTATGCTCCCCCCAGACTGTGGCCTGTGATGTACAGTTGCTTGATACTCTTCGGCAGTTGCTTGAGCTCCGCCTCAATCCTGGCCCATATCTGGTCCAGTTTCCCGGCGATCCCCCTATGTGCCATTAACGTCGCCTTGTCCGTCTTAAACTGAGCCAATTCATGGTCCAAAATCACGCCCACATCATTGCCCTCGTGCGTGCCCCTGAACACCAAGTAGGCCTTGTCATCGACAGGCGTGTGAGTGCTGCCACTGCTCATGTAGAAGATACAGCGGGGGTGTCTGTTGTGGATGATGTACATGTGCTCGTCTGCGATGCTCTTCATGCTGGGACTAAAATCGCGGTCGGCTCTGTCCTGTTCGCAGATGGACTGGTGCGGTTCCTTTCGCATGGGCTCAACGGCATCCATTGACAGCTCAACGCCGCTATACTCACGCCACGTGTACCGCACTTTGCGCGCTTCGTCAATTGGTGGTTTCTGGTACAACTCTGTTGATGGGATATGAAGATTCAAAATTTCTAGGGCAGATAGTATAATAGTAGAGTTCTATGACGTCTATTTGTGCCAAATTTAGGTATGAGGGACAGAGTTGCAAATTCTCAATCTTCATCAATCAGTATCTAAGCATACCCTACAGCCAGTAAATAGCTCTGAAATCTAGCGGTTTTGGATTTATTTCTCGACAAAGTCACTAGGTATGATAGTCAGATATAGGAGTATAAACGCTATCAGGCTTAACTCGGTAGACAAATACTAAGAGAAAGTACAATCCTGGTCCATTATCCACTGTCTACATAGAGACACATTCCATCTGAGCCACACGGCCACCCAAACCCTGCACACACATAAGTTTGGTTAGTCCCGCACAGACCATGCAATGATACCAGCTTAAGCCAGCTTGAGCATACACATATCACTTGCAACACACTTGGATCGTATGGGCATGCTCTTCTGAATGATCATCAGATCATCATAGCTATGCAGCTTGAGATTTTAGTGAATCCAATGCGCATCCATAGACAACATATAGACAAATTTGTCAAAAGAATTCCTCCACCCCCTCGTTTGATGTCAATATCGATACCCCTAACACAAACACTACCCCAAAAGAACATAAGTGACACCATGTCTGTAGAATGCCATTCGAAACAGTTGGCCCTATAAGTGCCGGGTCCTCGCTTGCCATCCGTTCTAAACAACCACTTGCGTACCGTGTTGTTACACTGTTGGAATTGACAGACGACACATACCAGTCGCAATGTGTTTCGTATCACTATAGATATGCCGTGACGCCTTTGCGCACAGGTATGCTTGCAATGGTGAGATGCCCTCGAGGGAATGCTCATTTGCCCCCAGCATGGGATCAACTCCTACAGAATGGGATGTGATCAATTCAAACATGATTGGACATTTCTAAAGCATGATACTTATTGAAGCATATTGAAACGATGGATAAATGTGCGTTGATATCAAGTCATATTGTGGGCGACGTGTTAGGCAGCGGAGGAGACCAGACAATCAATGCATCTATATCGGGTAAGTGCTGGAAAGCAACTTTCCTTCGATATAAGAGTATATCATAAACCACTGCAAAATTCAAAGTGGCCTTGAAATTTTCTCACGTAAATGATGCCGATATCCGATACAAATATATATATATATATATATATATATATATATATGTATGTATGTATATGTAAAAACATATATATGTATGTATGTATGTATATATGTATGTATATCTATAAATATAAATATGTATGTGTGTGTATGTGTGAGATTTTTACATAAATATATACACATATATATGTACATATATATATATATATATATATATATATGTATATATATATATATATATATATATATATATATATATTATATATTATATATATATAATATATATATAATAATATGCATAATCACACACATGCACACATTTTCACGCAGAGCAACGCACGTGTATCATGTAATATGTATGTAATATTATATATGTATGGATGTATGTATGTATGGAAGCAATATCTTAATATATGTAATAAATTATAATATATGTATATATATACATATACATATTAATACATAATAATAATATGGTATACATGTGTTGTTGACTATTATGTACATACCATTATATATATATATGTATGTTTCATACACAGCATGTACATATGTTATCATATAACATATTATGGTTATATACCATTATACATGTACATTAGCTATTATATATGTAATAATAATATTATATAATATATAATTAATATTATGTGCATGTATGTTATATGTATGTGTATATGTATATATTACGCATATATATATGCATTAGCATTATAAGATTAATAACAATAATGGTTGGTATTGACATTGTTATTACATGGTGACGTGTTGATGTGTGATGTGCATGCATGCATGTGCATGCATGCACGTGCAACTACATTATGTATCATATAATACATGCATGTGCACACACAAAACGTATGCATGCCATAATTACATGCACATGCAAATGCATATATGTATGTACATATGTATACATATGCATGCACGTGCATGATTGATATTAGCATAATATATATTATTATTATTATATATTATTATAATAATATTATTATTATAATATAATATATATTATTATTACATATATATATATATTACATATATGTATATAATACGCTTACATACATACATATATATATATTACATATGATGCATACACGTATTATATATATATATATATATATATATATATATATATATATATATATATATATATATATATACATATATATATTATATATATATACATAAATATATACATATAAATGCACATACATACATATATATATATATATATATATATATATATATATATATATATATATATATATATATATATAACGTATAAATGTGAGTGAGCGCATTTGATCATGAATTCCCATATGCCTTATTACAATATAGGCTTTCGATTTAAAAGGTATCTGAAATGAATGGTCAATGTTAACACTAAGATAGCGTTAATAATGACTTGAAGACGACAAGTGAATAGTTCCTTAGGTATTACAAAACCATTACAGGTCGTAAATATACCTTTGGCCATAAGCATCTGCCAGGCGAATAACTCATTAGTGAAGGATTCTGCCGCCGAAGAAACTGTGTTTCTCACCATATCCCACATCGACATCCTGGCTATTTTATCCTGAACACTGACGAATATTGAATATGCAATCGTACAAAGTATTACAATTTTCCCAGTCGTAGTCTGTACTGTACTTCAGATGAAAGCATACGGGAGAATAGTATTAAATACGTATTCTGTGACCACTGAGACTATCCAAGAGAAGAGATATGTAACTCTAGATGTTTAATAGAATTAGGTCTTTCGCATGTTAGATCTCATGGTGTAATGTGCGTAAATACATTTTGTATTGTTATTTACATGTAAATACAGTTTCTTCTACATAGTTGCAACTTGCAGTGTAAATATTTAATATTTTGTAATATTTACAGTTGATCTTTTTGTTTTTTGTATTTTGTTTTCTTATAAGACCAAAAAAATTACCTTTTGTTGTTGATGTTTTTTATATATAACAGATTCCATAAGTAGCCTCCGAAATTGTACAAGATTTCAGATTTGTGAGCTTTTTATTTAAAACAATATAACAAAAGCATTGAAAAGTAGTATGGACTATGGAGTGAACCAATATTACTATATTTAAAAATATACTAAATATTTTACATACAAACCTTGTTTTTGGGGGGGTTATATATGAAATATGAAATATAACAAACACGACTTACACATTTTCTTTTTTAAAAATAAATTGTACAACGAATAAAAAATGCAGTCAAAAATAATTAAACGTTGACATTTGGGAATATTTCCGAGACTCCGGTCTGCCGCCTGAGTGCTGTGTCCAGAAATAAATAAAAGTTATTAACGTGTAACCTATTGAGGTTAGTCCACACTCCAAAGTGCCACACTCCAGTGTGCCACACTCCAGTGTGCCACACTCCAGTGTGCCACACTAGTGACTCCACACTACTCTTCTATTTCTTATACTGACAACTACCGAGTACCGACTTGTCCTCCTCCCCTTCATCATTCTTTCTGAAACTAATATATTACACAACGAAGACCCTCTCTCTTTCTACTATTTACTACTATTTGTACTATGTACTATGTACTATGTACTATGTTGTAGAAGTGTAAAATTTAAGGGAGAACGGACAAAGCCCGTACGGTGGCGTACGCCACACAACAAATAGCAATCTTTGAAGCCGCGAGAATTTGGGGGTATTTAAGGGTTTAGGATTTAAACCCCTAAAACACTGTTCACTGTTGAGTGCTGTGTTGAGTTGTTGACTGTTGAGGACTTTCAAAAAAGGAATGTGAAAATACTAAATATTCTCCTTTTGACCATTTTTTATTCATTTATTGCAATGACAAACATTTTCTTGTTGTGTCTCTAAATTTTCTCTCTCGCCTACCAATCTCCCGAGTACTAACTTCTGAGTAAGTGGCAGGGCTGAGACACTGATAACACGCCTATTTAACTGGTCAGGCACCCGACAACAACGACACCCGCCTGCCAGCATGTCGGCCGACACGTCGTACATGTCGTTTGGTTGTATGTCGTCCCGACACGTCACCGACATCGCCAACATGTCGGCACTGACATGTTGGTGCCGGTTCTCCCCATAATAGTCTGGGTGCAGTAGGCCAGGTCAGTAGGACCACCAGTATTTTTCTCAATGTACCGATTATTATTTTTTCTGACTTTATTATATTCATAACGGTCACTTTGGAGTACTTTCTTGCCCTGCTCCTCGCAGAAGTATGTTTGGGATGGGCGCATTATGTAGGCGTTTGTTGTGTATTGTGTAATCTTGGACTGCTGTTTGTCGACGACGCAACACCATGATTAAATACTTTTTACAGATGCTAACACAATTCGTTTCAAACAAATAATAAACATGACAATTGATAACCGTTTCACGAACCACTTCACTTATAATATCAGTATACCTATCGCTTCAAAGCTTAAGGTTTCAATTCTTATGAAGAAGCATAAAAGTCGCGCAAAAAGCTGCTACAATACTACATATTTACATATCTAGTTTACACATCAAATTAACAACCACATAATATGATATTGTTATTGTGCATGCATCATGTTGCACTTTGGCTGTCGGGTTTGTGTATTTACTATTTCTACTTTTGTTGTCAAATGACAAATGTCCTGGATATTTGAATATTTCATATTTGCAAATTCTTGAGGTGCATTTCGTTTTATTTTCAGGTGTAATTGATAATTTGTGTTCACGAAACTCATTGGTGTAAAAGTTTTACTGCAATTTCATTGGCTGAATAATGCTTTTGAATGAAAAATTATATGTTGGCAAAATTGGTACAGACGACACTGTACAACGACGACATCCCCCTGCCAGCATGTCGGCCGAAACGTCGTACATGTCGTTTAGGAAAATGTCGGTGTCGTTTACCAACCCAGCTATTTAACTCGCATGAGGTCTGAAAATATCAGAAACACATGGGTATTGACATATCACTTATGGGACACAGGCCCGAGGGCCGCTGCCCCGGGTGTGTATTTGAAGTTTCGCTGATCCGGTCCACACAAAAGTAAAAACGACCCTCCGTCAGTCAAAAATGTTTTTTTTTCCGTTTCTTATACTTATATTTGAGAGCATCGTTTTTTTTTTAACATCACTCCTAGAGTCCTATGGTATGTGGATCATTTTTTTTTTTTGAAAGCACATCAAACCCTAAAACTCTAAAATATTGCACCAACTGCATCGTGACAGAAATAACGATATAAATATTTTTAATTTTGCTGTCGTTTTTGCTTGCTTGTATACATGATCAATCACCATGACAGTCGATCACCTCAGTGCGACGAGCAGTCTTCGTCGTCAACCGACAGCTTCACGCCTCATAAAGTCTCCTGCCAACTGCCGATGAATTGCTTTCAATATATAAATATGTGCAGTATGTACGTATAATTGTGACCCCATAGTGACAGTACTCGTCGAAATCGCACTGTGACTTACCACGAGCAATATGACCGATCACATCGACGCTGTATCGAAGCCATTGACCAAGCTTCCAATTGAGACCACGCCGCTTCTAGGTCTAAATGTTAATGTGGAGCAGACTTCAGACAAAGAGTCTGCGGACTCAACTGGCACGGGCACAGCCACAGCCACAGCCACAACCACCACCAACTATGGGTCTATAGCTGCATCTTCCACGTTGATCAATGGGCTAGTGGGTGTCGGAAGCTTCAGTTTGCCGTACGCCTTCAAAACTGCTGGGTTAGGCTTAGGGTTGTGTATTCTGTTGATAGGTGCCGCGTGCTCTATCATTACCAACATATACACACTTGACTTCCTTGCACGTGCTCCGGAAACTACTTTACTGGCTGATAAAGAGAAGAGGCAAAGACTGGAGGACCATGGATCACCCCGCAACGCAGACTTTTCGCACCCAACGAGTAGCACTCTGATCGCATCTACCGAGCTAGTCCATGAAATCAGCAGTGTACAAGTGTATTCCTTCTCGGATCTGGCTGGTCTATTCGCGGGCCCTATTATCAAACTTCTTTCACAGGTATTGTAAACCGTTGCAATTATATTATGTTCTACAAGCACTATATATATATATATATATATGTGTGTGTGTGTGTGTGTGTGCGTGTACAAGTGTATATGTGTATAGTTCAGTATATTTATTCTAATCATTATATATATAGTTATATATGCAAATACATATATATATATATATATATATATGTATGTCTGTACAAGTGTATGTCCATAGTTCAGTATATTTATTTTAATCATTATATATATAGTTATATATGAAAATATATATATATATATATGTGTGTGTGTGTGTGTATATTTATTTATATATTTTATATATATGTATGTATATATATATATATATATATATATATATATAGACATGTATATGTCATTTCTTTGTGTATGTGTGTCAAATGTATATTTACTACGTAAACGATTGTAAGTATGGTTGTGTATATATACATGCATATATATATTTATTTATTTATTTGTATATACATTGTTATTATAATATATATATATATATATATATATGCACATGTATATGTATGTGTGGGTGTGTCTGTGTTCAGAATTGTACATACGTATGATATTTTTGTGTGGGTGTACATGTTTCCGTACATATCCATACATGAAATACAGGTAAAACACATGGCATGTTTTTTTTTTTTTGCATAAAGAGATGTGGGTCTAAAGTTTTATTTTATGTATTACAGTATAAGTAAAGCTAATACATGTCTGATATATTTATATTTACAAACATATATATATATATATGCTTATGCCTCTTATCATGTGCATATTTTTTCTTTTTTGTTGTCGAAAAACTATATGTGTAGAATTGTATACATTGAATAATGTGAATGTATCCAGTACTTGCTAACTACATTAAATTTTGTACTCTACACAAAATTCAATGTAGATGTCATTGTACTTGCATACATATATGTAGAAGTATGAACAATCGTGGATTACACATTATGAGTACAAGATACTATCCGAATATATAGCCTTCATAATGTCTAATCCACGATTGTTCATACTTCTACGCGTAAGTTGCAAGTATAATCATAACTACATTGAATTTCGTGAAGAGTCATTTGAGTATGAAAAGTTGTAATAGGATGGTTCTAGATCTGATTGTTTATTGAAAATTTATATTTGTGCAATTTTTCAATATTTTATACAGTGCGTGTATCATATATCTATCCCGGACGAGCTTTCGCAATAAGTTCTATGGAATAAAACCCTTTTTATTGAATAAGTATTACAAAATGGTTTCTATCAACGGATAAGAACCCACAGGTGAACACATAATTAAAGTTCTTAAATCTCGGTATTCACATGCATCTGTCATTATATAATACAACCCCATACGAATAATGTTTTCTGTACAGGCTTCGATCATTGCATATGGAACGCCGCTTGCCATGGCCACGGTTTTCTCGTCTTCGGCTGCGTCTCTGTACTTCTCTACAATGCTGAGTGGCGATTGCGATGTGTTCAGCGCCAGTCCATCCGTCGAGTGTATGGGATCATACTATTCCATTCTAACCCTGTTCACCTTTCTAATGGTGTGTATGGTATACAAGGAACTCACTGCACTAGCAGATCTACAGCAGATCATGACAGTGTACAGAGGTCTCACATTTTTCATCATGCTTCTTACGGTGGGTAGAAAGCTATATGTCGATGGGATGTATGCGTTGGACAGTCGACTGCACACCACGGGCTACTTTCACTTCGGCCAGTTTGCAGCAGCGTTTGGGCCCATCTTCAACGCACTCACAACACAGTACCAAGTCCCACCGGCCATCTACCCGCTCAAGAACAAGGCGAAGTCTCTGAATGTAGTCACAGGTTATGTATCTGTAGCCACAGTCATCTACGTATTGGTGGGTGTCATGTGCACACTGGCGTTCGACGAGGTGAATCCGCTTGTAATCCTCGAGTGGAGTTCGTATACCGGCTGTGGGAACGGATTCGAACCATGTGCCTCAAACACTTTCCCCAGTCTTCTCGCGAGCGCGATTAAGCTGTTCATATTGGGTTTCCCTCTGTTCAATGTGATCTCCTGTTTCCCCTTGACGTGCTTCTGTGTGGGTGAGAATCTGCTGTCATGCATGCCCCAAGCGACTGTAGCCAGGTTTGGACGTGAGGCCACATTTTTGGCTTGCCGTATGGTCATTTGTACCATATCAATCACTGTGGCAGCTTGTATGGTTCATATTGATACCCTTCAGACTATAGTTGGGCTGACCGGAAGTGTGATCGGTCTATCTCTGCCAATATACATTGAAATGTGCAGTATATACACGTGGCCCAACCAACACAAGACACCTTACACATTCCAATTTATCACTAGCAATGCATTCTTGAAAGCATTTCTCGTGATTAGTTTGATATGCACCAGCGCGGCACTAGCTACCTTCAAGGTTTGAATTGACTTCAGCGGGAAGAAGATTTACATTATCAATTTAGTAAACGACATACATCAACGAAATAAAATTTAGTATCTATGTAGTGTCTGATGATCAGATATAAAGCTTTATATAGTCTTATATAACATTAGCAAACACTAGTTGGAACGGAATGTATCAAGATCTCGTTTGTTCCAAGCCCCATGAAATGTATAACATGTCGCCTAACTGTGCTGCTCTTGAAATTCGGACCTGCAAGTCTGTCTACAAACTTAATTTAGAAACGTACTACTGTATGGTATTATAATATCAATGACCCGGCAATCAACAAACCCGCATCATTATATTTAACTCGGAATTTCTGTGTGATATTGATTAGTAGGACATACTAGGTTGTTCCTGACCTCATCAGAGAGTTTTGTTCTTTTGAATTGTTCTTGCAGAAAACATCAAAATAACGAGTTCTCACGATGAGTTCTCACGACCCTCTGAGGACCTCGAGAATCTCTTATCAATATATTTGCCTGAAAATTTGATTCGCCGTTATGGTATGCTTGGGAATTGAGATTGCATACTTTAAATAGAGCGATTAAATTATTAAGGACCTTTTTCTTTTAAACAGTTTATTTTCTTGAGCAATTACTAATTTCGCTCTAGCTGTATAATCCGTTCAGTGGCTCTAAAACGGATATATTTCCCGCGACAACAATCAATACAGCATGTACATGCCCGGCAAGCTTCTCTCTTGAAACAAATGGTGACGCAAGATAGTATCTTAATCCGTTTATTGCCTGCAGATGTCTATTTTTGCAATATATAGAAGATAATTCCTGGATGACTCTTTAACGCATTGTACAAGTACGAAATGTCAGGAATACAAGTTCGAACGCTACGGTTAGAATGCCCGAGTTATCCAGACGCATGACCTATATAAAAATTGGAGAAATTGTATATAGACGCGTGCACATGGGCATCTAGTATGACGATTGTGTTATAAAATTTATATCATTGATAACTGGTTTTATTGTACATTGGCTGAAACCTTCAAAGTTTGTTACAAACTTACTCACAAGTCATCATGTACTTGATTCCAAATGGCTGACAGTATACACAACTCTCATGATGGCAGTTTGGTATTGTATTGCCCCGCCCTTGAATATTTTTGCATTTGCATAAACCTTACTGCAAAATCATACAATTGACGATGGAAGATCTTCTCAAGACTATGAATGTCTTCTGTGATGTCTTCGGCTGGTATCTTCTGCGTGGACCGGGTTTTGTTGGTGACCGTTGTCAGCATTAGAGTTGACAGGGTTGTCGTTGGTGTGCACAGCACCTTGTTGATGCTCTGCAGTCTCTCTCTTGGCTTTTAAGCGCCGGCGTATAATCCACCAAACCATATTTTGTTGACGTATTTGTAGTTGTTATTGCAGTTTCTTCCGATTGATTACTTAGTTATGTAGAACTTCGATGTGCTGTGTGGACTTTATACTTCGAAAGCTGCTTGCAATTTGTTGCAGTGAAGTGTCTGAATGATGTACCTGATAGCATGTTCCGACCTCAAGTAGATCATTGATATGTATAGAGTCTATTGCTGGTGAGGTTGCCGACCATCAGTAAAAACCAGGCATCAGCCATCGCCTACCAGAGATCACTGGATCAGTGATCAATTAGGCCACAAATAATTTTAGTATATATTATTACGCGCATTATATTTATATATCAATATCAATATGCGACTTCTGACATCTCGGCTTTTAACAGGTTGACAACTGGTTTCTATTGGCTGGTACCAGATGGCCGACATACCAATTATTTTCTATATTTTACAAAATACATAGCCTACTCTATTTACCATATTCTTGTTCTGTTTTTTTAAAACAAAAACAAAAAGAGATATTTATTTTTTAATGAGAAAAATCTGAAATTGTCGCTGCCTCCCCAGCGGCCCAGCCTCCCCAGCCCTCAGGTCAAAATCATATTGTTTGCCTTTTTTTTATTATCATATATATTTTTGTTTTGATTTGTTTAAAAAACAAAAAGAAACAAAACAGAAGGTCGAAAACAAAATCAAATATTTTTTAAAGAAAGATTTACTTTTTTTCTTCATCAAGCATAGCCTTCTGTGTGAAATTTTTGCATAAAGCTTCTTTTTTTTGCGTCATAATCTCTTTAGAGTTTTGACTCGTATTTTTTTTCTGAAACTGAGTAGCTGAGTGCCAACTCCAAACTCAGAACTTGAAGTCGGACTGTCCGACTGTCTTTCGTCCGAGATCAATTTTTATTTTTATTGACAGACTATATTTTTGTATATTTTTTGCACAAATGATCGAAACGATTTGTAGTTGTTTTTTAAAAAAACACCATAACGAAGAAAAAAAAATTAGAACTCCGAAGGCCGAAAGTCCGAATTCGACCGATTTTGCTCACATGATAACAAATAAGCAATCGATCTATAAATAGCGTTTTAACGTAAAAGTGATGACAATATAGATAGCCTATTTAGGAAATTACTCAATTTTATACATACTCTTGTGTGTCCGTGAACACTAAAGTGTGCACAACTTTTACAACTCCTGTTCACACTTCACACACAACGAGAGGGAAGCGAGAGCGAGACGAGAGCGTGAAGATAGACGACATGCCATGATAATTAAAACCTAAATGCTTGCGTTTAAGAAAGAGGTGTAGGCAATAGATGCACACATCTCCAGGTTGTAGAGATTCAAAGAAGTGACCACGCGAATTAAAAGTGGTAACTCAAATATAAAATTTGGCCTCAAACCGACATCGCATCTACCATCACATCATTCCGAGGAGATCTTAAGCAAGGTACTGTATATACGTCACACCTACCACAACGGAACTTTCAAAGGTGAAAAATATTACGTTTTAACAATTTGGTACCCAGACGCGAAGATGAGCGAATTTTGATGCACAATCGTATTAGTAATATTGTATTCCTGCCTGTCCGCGGAGAACGATTCAAACTCTTATAAGCACCCTGTAATGTTAACTGTGTTGTACATTATATTATATGGTCTCTCAATCGCACCAGATCGATTTCGCTCAACCTTTTACAAACAGTCAGGTGATGATTATGCCAGGGGATTTGTTTTCTCATCTCGATCACTCGTTATTTTGAAGATACTAAAGGCACCTATGCATAGCTTTGTACATTCCAATCGTACAACCTTCACAAGGAACAGGCACTCATTTATGAGGTAAATATGAGTTACAGATGGACACACTATCGGAACCTCAATTCGTGCAACCTCGCAGAAGCCCCCTTCTTAGGAAGCAGAAAGAAACTGTTGACGGTATGTCTGGTATTTAGCAGTTTTTGTTTAATTGTTGAAATGTTTATCTGTATTGACTCCTGACTCCTGGCGGTATCAATCGGTAGTATCTCAAAACTAAGACAATGGTTGCTTGTACGTATATGTATCAGTGCAGCCTGAATAAGTTTCTTGTTCTGTTTAATCGCCAATGCTCCTATCTATAATCCATCCTTTTCTCTTTGGAATGCCCTGTGCGATCTATATTCATACATCCTCCACTCTATAGACTCAGTAAAAATTATTATAGGTCTATCATACACATAATTTAGACAGTAAAAGTCGATTGAATATGGGCTATAGCTATTTCGCGCACAAGTTAACGTATTCTCTTCAACGTAATCGCACTAGAGTACTGATTTATTTGGGAGTCAGAAACATGCACGCATTTATCACGGCCGATATCGCTCAGAAACGATGTGAACCCCCAGATACTCTTATTTGTTTTCTATGTATCGTCAATCACATCAATGTATTTAAAATCCCATGATCCCTAAGTTTGTACGTGAATGCAGTTCTCATGGAGTGTAAGTGAACCTTGTTCGTGCTCATCACGCAGCCAAAGTGCTAACTATGAGATATTCAAACGCGTAGGTCATGAGGTGGTACGGCGGAGCCAATACTTGGATGATTCCGATCCCAACTCCTCAGAGGTGAGGGTATGCTTGCGAATATGTATGGTATTTGTACATGATGGGCATATTTGCTCAAATGGCGCTTGTTCTGTCGTACAAGTCTTCGGACTGCAGCTCTCCCGCATGTATGCATCCCCAGCGCCTGTCTGTGGTATATATATATATATATATATATATATATATATATATATTGAGCACACCTCGTTTATATAGCTCATCATGTGTTCCGTATCTACTGGTAGCCGTAAGCTTTCGATGCAGAGTTCTTAGACGCTTGTCTTCTGGCATATCAGTCCTCTCTACGAGTATATTCCACTATATCTTGCTTTTTTGTGCACTGTATCTGCATTGTGTTCAATAACCAAACAGGTCCATGTCTGCATAACATGCGCATGCTAGCAGTATCTAATTGCTTGAGTTGTTCTTCTCGTGGCAGGTTTCCCTAAGTGCGGCTTCATCGCGGTCGTTCCAAAGTCAGAACAGTCGCAATGTGGCCATAGACAATCGCACGGGGGAGGACATTGCAATCATCCAGCGACAGGTGAGTTGCATGTGCACTGATCGGTGGTAGGCGTAGCAGCACTGTGCAATTGCTTGGAATTGAACGTATACAGTGCCAAATAATACATACATGAAGCAAGTGCAGACTATGGTATAAGGGAAGACACACTTGAAGCAAGTGCGTATTATGGTACAAGGGAAGGGGACTGAGCGACTGAACACTAACAGAAGCATGGTAGATGGTTTAGATAAAAATTGGTGGAAGTTCATAAATCACACAATCCAGGATTAGATTTCCCGTTGTAAAGCACGAACCAGAATCAATTTTAATTTTTTTTTTAAATTTTGGATCACATAGACTCGAACCAACTCGAAAAGTGAATGGAAGGCGAAGCAGAAATGGACCACTGATGGTATGTGCCTTACCATTTTGTCACAACTCATTTGTGCTAAAATAGTGTGTCATGTCACAACTCATTTGTGCTAACATAGTGTGTCATGTCACAACTCGTTTGTGCTAACATAGTGTTAGGGTTATGTCTTGTGTTTGTTACATACCAGTCGGTCACTAATCCAGAATCGTGCGTTGCAATGCCAGGGTAATAGACTCGTTTATCTGTTGCTGCATCAGGTTTATACGCGTTTATCTGTTGCTGCATCAGATTTATACGCGTTTATCTGTTGCTGCATCAGGTTTATACGCGTGTGATGTTTGACCTGTCTGTGCGCCACTGGCTGCTGTATTTCTAAGTCACCTGTGGCTGCTGTGTACTTAGTAGCCTGTAGAAATTGGTGCCTGGTGTAGCAATGTATTGATATTGTTGACTGCATATCTGGGGTATGTTGCATGTTCATGTGGTGGTCGTGTTTCCTCGTGACTTCCTTTGTTTCGATGCCCTTGTCTTGTTTCATACTGTTTTCTGCACTCATATCAGTGGCGTTCGTAGTCGGTGACACTCTGCAGCCATAAATTACATGTGTATGGTATGTTTTCTGTTCTTATTTATCCATAGAATATA
>LUCW03001557.1:30000-85000 GCA_001586965.3 Sphaeroforma sirkka | reverse complement strand
GTTCATCTCACTACACCAGCCGTGTGCGATCTATTCTGCGGTCACCTATGAAGCTCACAACAACCCCACGATCGTGCTAAACCCCAAAACCCTATAGCCCTAAAGCATGTCACACACTTGTCTTCATAAGACACCGTCACACCCTGGTCACACAACAGTTGTTGGCGCGTGCGTATTGTGCTGCAGGGGCGGAGTGGGTAATCATGCAGAGTCTGAAGGTCATCGCTGCGGCTATCCTGACACACCCCACATACGAAATCCTCATCACAGGCCACAGTCTGGGCGCAGGTGAGTGCGGCACACTGTGACCATTGATACTTGACCCTAAACACTAAACCATCAACCCTAGAAACCCCTAGAACACTCGATCAACCCCTACCTTATGGCAAGTGCATTCAGGTGTTAACACGTGATGTGTGGCAAGTGTGGTAAGGTGTGTATTTTCCTCTCGAGATGTGTGGCAAACGTGGTAAGGTGTGCATGTCCTTGACGTAGTCGTAGTTAGTTGTCTGGCCCTCTCTAGTTGTCGAGTGAGTAGCTGCGTGGGCATTGAATGTATCTTGTTGAATGTTTTAGTCATTGCATGCGTTGTTTGGCACACGTATGCGTGCGCATCAACTGCTCACAACAGACGCTGTGGCTCTGGCGAACACTTCACATGTATGCGGATGTTGTAACGTAAATCGCTGATTCGCTCCTTACGTCAATCCCAGTGATGGCTCTATTCAAACTTAGGAGGTGCACATACTCATGGTATATACACCACATCCGCAAATGTTTAGAGTTTTGGATTTTGGGGCTATAGGGTGATTTTGTATTCTTGTATACTTTATGGGTTGCGTGTTCTGCTTTAGGATTGAACGATGTTCCTGAACGCACTCGACGAATTTCGTATGCGTATTCAAACACCTGCCCATCTGTCGCAGGGTTTTGGGGCACACTCACCCGCACCACTCACTCGTGCTAAATGAATGCATGATCCCATTCACTGCTAGTGCGCACTCGCAAGTATTACTATCACAGCTCAAACGGTAGGTGTAACCACGCGGTCTATCAACGGCTTAGATTATCTCATTTCTTAAATGACTCACAACACACCAATGCCATGAACCGCTTTGCTTTGTAGGGTGCACCGCAGCGGCAAGCATACTACTGAGAGAAGACTTCGACACCATCTACGACCAATACGCACCAGACAACATCAAACACGATGAAGGGGTCAAGGAGAAAGTCAAGCAAAAGGTAGGACTAAAATTCTGAAACCCTAAAACTCTAAATCCTCAAACCCTATACAAGGGAAAAGTCAGGCACACGGTGAGATGTCTATGAGAAACAATCGGGCAACAGATGCGTAAAAGGCGTACAGTGGGAGATATTTGAAAACCAGTGTAGATATAACCACATGAACCATCCCAAGCACGTGTGCTGTGTTGTGTTTCTGTAGATATTATCACCTGAACCATTCCATGCACGTGTATTGTATTGTGTTTCATTAGAAATTAACACCTTGAACCATGCCATGCATGTGTGCTGTGTTGTGTTTCATCAGATGACGAACGTCCATGGCTACGCATTCGCCACTCCGTGCATCACCACCAAACGCCTCGCCAATCTCTCGACCGACTACTGCTACACATTTGTGTATAAGAAAGACATCATTCCCAGGACTGGTGTGTCTCGGAGATTAACGTGACACATCTGTTTAATCGCATTGTTGCACATTTATATGTGTGGTGTGTGTCGAGTGCCATGTGGCATGTCAGCTGTTCGTTGTACCGTAGTGTAGCTCTGCTGAGCGTGTGCGAATACGGCACAGTTAGTGTACTCAATGATCTCATTGTCTGTGGTTGATTCCCGCAGTTGAATAGTCCTTTGGCAGTACTTCTGTATGTGAACTGTACACTGCAACGGTGGTCATACTTATTACGTTCATCATGTACACACATCACAAACTCTCGCACACACACCACACACTCATGCACATACGCGTTTGTGGTGGTGGTGTCAGGTTTACCGCAGGTGGAATACCTATTAACTGAGATGCAGGAGGACAAGACGGTGCCCAATCCCAACGACTTCTACGCACGCTTCTCCACAGAAGAACGCATGATACCCACAGGTAAGCTAGCCAGGCACATCATGCTAACGATAGCTTGCATACCATGCTAACGATAGCTTACCCAACATGCTAACGATAGCTTACACACCATGCTATCAATAGCTTACACACCATGCTATCAATAGCGTACACTTAGTCGTGCGTATCTCCCCATTCTGCGTAAGTAAATTGAGAACTGTATACAAACCCTAAACCCCAAAACGCAAACATGGCGGTTGTGTTATGGACTTCAAATACATCAATGCTTTATTCTGATATGCCTTAGAAGTCATGTCATTGGTTTTCCACTCACGTACACGTTACGCCGTCATGTGCGCTGCATCCGTGAAACTGCTCCCACTCTGTCGCACAACGGAGTGCATACGAACGGATATGTGGCCAGCCTACAGTACGCTCTCATAGAGTTTTAGGATACACTCCCATTCGGCTCTAGGGTTCTCTCTCGTTGGGTTTTAGGGTTCACTCTCGTTGGGTTTTAGGGTTTGGTAATGGTAACGTAAAAACCTATACGCCGTGATCAATTGGGCATCAGATCATTCAGCGCAGAGCGTATACCAATGCTACATAATATCAATCAGTGTACCAAATCTCTATATATATATGTGTGTGTGTGTGTGTGTGTGTGTGTGTGTGTGTGTGTGTGTGTTTATATATAAATATATGTGTACGTATACCACTGCTACATAATAGCAATCAGTGTACCAGATCTTAAGGTCAATTGTATCTTGTCAACGTAAACCCTTTGCTCAGATGCTCTATTTCCTTCACACCCCTAACTCTTGCCAAATAGGGCGGATCTTCCAAATATGGAAACCCGGAAATGGGGTCAACAAAGACCTCGACTTGAGCCGTCATGGGGCCATGCTGGTCGGAGAGGTTGAGCCAATGGTGTGTGCACCTGTTCACTTCCATTGTGAACTTGTCCACTTTCATGGTGTACTTGTCCACTTTCATTGTGTACTTGTTTATATTCTTTATACAGCTACTATTGCGGTCGTTGTCGGATGTTAGGATGTATGTAAAGTAAGAATGGTTACCATCGCTGTTAGGGGTTTGTCTGCTTATTCACTTCCATTGTGCAGCTGTTGGTACCTTTGTTGTCGGATGTGGTGATGTAGGTAAGAATGGTTGCCATTGCTGTCTATAGCCACTCTTATAGAGTTATCCGTATGGTGATTCATGTCCAGAGCGATTCTGCCTGTTGAAAGTAAGTCCTGCACATATGTGGAAGTGTCTTTTCGAGGGAGCACTCTTTAACAGATATGGAGTGCTTTTGTAGGAGGGCATGTTCTGTATTGATGCTAAGCACATAGGCGAGCGATAGTGGGTGTATGGTTGAGGGGAGTCTATTTGGTTTTAAGTGAACATTGGAAGTGTTGATTGCATACTCCAGTAGAAGAAAATGCATATATTGATTATCCCCTGGGTACTTGCACATTCGTTTGATTGTTTACTCATCATGTGCACTTAGGGTTTTAGAGTTTTAAACCGTAGTACCTGGCACCAAAGTGTTTAGACAGGGTTTATGTACGATACAGTCTGTATTGCTCTTATAGAGTTGATGCAAACGTACCGGATTCAAGCTGCGGCCCAAGATCACCAAGATCATGTTACAATTAGGAGAGTTGTTTCTCACCGACAGCATCATCAGCGATGATTCCCGTGAAGGTGCTTGAACGGATGAACAAGGACCCTAAATGAACATTCATTGTCGCAAACCCTGAACCTCAACTCCACAATACACATTCCATCTGTCGTTCGCATAGTGAGAATGGCTGTGCGTGCGCCACGTGGTAACAGCCACTCGCCCATCGACAAATCACACCAGTTTCATGATTTAACTTAAACCCTAACAGCCTTAAATCATTCCAGTTTTAAGGTTTCATTTAAAACCCGAACGCCCTTAAATCACTCCAGTTTTTTGGTTTTATCGCGCAAGAATTAATCACACGATGCGATAGATCAGCGGAGTAGGTAGACGTGACCGTTTGGAACAAACCATATCACTAACCCCTGCGACGTGTTTCTTGCCGCAGTGGTTCTCCCGGCTGTTGTTTTCAAAAAATATGGTGTGGCATCACATTCTGGACAACTATATCTCGGGTCTAATGGAGCACAACATTCATTATGTAGAATCAGATCTCTGTTCAAAGGACGAACGTGACACATGGACTACATTCATGGTAAGTGTAGGCTAGCTGCATGCTTGATTATCATATGCTCTATGACACGCATGCTATGCCAATTGCGCCGCAGGTATATTCATACTGGCTGTCTATTTATTCATAGTTCTATCTATCAGCCGTAGCTACAACCATTGCTCAGGTACCTATTTTTATCTTTATATATATATCAACCGTATCTGCAACCATTGCTCAGTTACTTATTTATATCGTTATATATATCAGCCGTATCTACAACCATTGCTCAGTTCCTATTTATATCTTTCTACCTACCAGCCGTATCTACAACCATCTCTCAGTTGGAAGAAGGCCAATAAAAAGGCCGTCCTGAAGGGAAGACGTGCAAGTCTCAAACTGGATCTCAATGTTGAGGGTCCGATACAATCTCCAGAGACAACCAACTCACCCGCCAGAAAGTTTAGGTATGTTTCTGCCAAGAAACAACCTTTTCAGCACGCACATGTTCATATACCTTGTTCTATCTAGGTGCAGTCGAGTTTTTAATGAGTTACACACGAGCACTAGTGTCACATATACCGTGCCTATGTAACAGATATCAGGTTGGCCAACTTTTTCGGCACTCCTCAGAAAAGTTGACAATTCTAACCTGCTTCCTCTGTAGATTTAAGAAACTGACACCGTTGGCCTCTGCGAAGGCATCGAAAGAGAAGATTATCGATGAGTAGTGAAGCACGGTGGATTCTGAGCTACTCCATCGGCTATCAAAAAGCTTTGATAGCCATCATAAAAATAAACATAATCTAACGCACCCGTCCATGGTGCATAAACAGAGGTTTTCAAAGTTTGACTATGTATAAATGCAGTCCTCTGATTGACCAGCTACCTGTGGTCGATCAGAATGATCAGTCATAATAAATACAAACATACTCTATCGCGTGCGCGCGTGATGCATCTACTAAGCCGTTCAAAATTTATTTAGCAATATGGCTATGTACATTGCCCATTGGCGCTAGCAGAAATGATAGTATGCGGATAAGAGTAGGATTATTTATTAGTTTTCACTAACGGAGCATTAACTGATCACCGCACAATATAGCAAATTGCACTACAGAGAGGATTATTATGTAAATCCATTCTGTATGATGTATTCTACCTATTTTAATAGGCCCCTGATCCCTATCTCATCTTAGCCAAGGTAGCCAAATACAGCCCTCAGAAGCGTCTATTGTGGTTTTACCATAGCGGTCGGCGAAGTCGTGCACCAGTAAAGGATATCAACTCAGAGACCAACACACAATTATATACCCGCACTATGCCGATATAAACAGAACTCATAGATACACAGGTAAACTAGAATGTACTACAGTAACTAATTACAGATTGTGACATGATTATCTCAAGGCTGAGACATTTCTCCACTTGTAGAATGTAAACTGCACGACATGCCGAATAGTACGAATCTGCTTACATACGTAAATGAATTTAGAGTTCAATGGCATAACTGGTGCTAAAGGAGACAGTTTCGTAGTTACGTACACGACAATACAACTCCAAGGAAGCTTAGTCAAGATATCCTGTTCGCGGATCGTGGCTCGAGCAGAGGGTTCCCCAATCTTTGTCACTGGGTAGATTGCAGACAGTAAAACAGCGAATACAGGTACATATTGAAGTATTGATTTTACGTAACGAGACAACATATTCAAATATAGCCCTCCAAACCCCCGCGCGCTCTCCCCCCTTCTCTCCACTAGATCATTTTTTCCTTTTGTTCACAATTTGTGTCATCTGTGAGTACAGCCCTTAATTCAATGTATTTTATTGTCGTGAAATGAAAGCTAGTGGTCAATCATACATATTGAGCATCTACTGCATACTGCGTAGCCTTCTAGATAGCAAAAACAACAGAGTATCGTGAACTAAATACAAAAAGCATGTGGACTGGGTTTGGCTAATTGGTAGCTATCTATTACATATGATACTATATTGTATATAATAGACAACACATATAGGGCTCTTCAGTTTCTGATAATTTTCCTTGTGGAATAAGACTTTGCCCGGCAAGTACCAAACTGAGCCCTTTCTTGGGTCTACAACTCCATCCATACTCCTTCTCGTGGGATGGAAGAATTGAGACTTTCGGCGAAGTTTCCAAATAGGACATAACCCGTATCTCTATTCTAGTTAGTCGCCCCTTCCATTAAAGTAGACGGGGCTCTAAGCCTCCGGTTGCCAACACCCCAACAAGCGAACCGCCTTCTAGCTTAAAATATTCATACTCTTCAAGTTAAACTGACATCGATGCCTTAGTTGACGAACTAGTCCGGATACTTGTGCTATAGTCTTTTTCCCCACCAATGCCTTTGGCTGCAGCCTTTACGGTATCAAAACTTATGGCGTAACCTAACTCTCACCAGTACTCCGTCAATAGCTGCACTATTCATTCGACCGTGTGCTACGTTGCCTTTGTACTGTGAGTATGACTGGTAACCACTACCTGTACTCCTGCTGTTCCCTGTACTGCCACGATCATCTCTGTTGCTATCCTGCAAACGGCTCTTGTCTCTATTATAATTGGTGTCGAATTCAAACTCTTTTTTTGATGCTGCGGAGTTGCAGGCTTGGGCAGCATCCTAGTGGCATCCTTGATGTTCCAACCAGATACATAAAAAAATTACCTGTCAGTAAACAAACCGCTTGATAATAAAACCAGCCTTGCTTCTCAGCAGCCTTGAAGGTTTTAGGGTTCATTGGAACATCTCGAGAGGCTTCAGCAATCATGAAGATGCAGTTTAGTAGGGTCTATACCGGGAAGACGCTCCTGGACAACATGGGAGTCAAATGTAAAGTATCAGGACTCCTTCGGCATCCTAGCCAGTGAAAACAAACACAATCGTTGGTGCAATTAAATGTATTTATATTTTGCCTCAGATCGTGGTCGCGAACGACTACTTGCTGTGAACTAAAAGTCATTGTCAAATGCTGCTACGTCCCCACTAAATTCAAAAACATCACAAGATCCACCGAGCTGCCAACCCCAAACCTGACACATTGACAAATGGATCCCCGGGTGGAATATGATTTGAGAATTCGAGTACTTCCAAGAGTCACAGATTTAAAATGTAGACCCGAATATGCATTCGCTTTCAGATGAACATTTCTATAAGTAAGATCAACATCATAGGCACGCCAATAGTCGATTATATCCTGCTAGTATGCTAAGGACTTAGGTTTGAGAACAGTTTTCAAGAAACCAGTTCGGAACCTGTGATCTCATAAATTCACGCGTGTTGTCGTTTAAAATTCTCACTAGAGAAGGTGACGTGTCTCATATGAACAAGATGTTCATAATGCTTAACAGGTTCTACTAAAATTCATATGAAACATGTGCATATTTTCTATTTCGTGTATGGCATTTCGTGTATGACACTTGACCATCGTCGTACTGTAAGGTGTCCCTGGTTATATGCAATCACTGAAGCTACTCAGAACTACCCACTGATGATGAAATATCCTCAGATGTTGTTCCTTCGGTGATAAAACGCAACCGATAGCATCAAAACTCACCCGGACTGTTTTCAGAGGACCTTGAACGTTTTAGCGAGGTATTCGCAGCTGCGGTTAGCCTTTGAATTGAGGTATCTTTTGGCACGGGTAGGTGTGTGTTGGCTGCCATGCCATAGCCAAAAGCAGTTGACCCTACAAACCGAGGCCTAGAGTAGTATATGAACTGTTTGTACTTCTTGACACATATATGCCTAATGTTAATGCAGTTCTTTGGCTGTAGCGAAGCAACCGCTTCCCGTCTTTTCATCTAAATGCTCACCCGAACTGGTAAGCGGCCATGAAAATTTTTAAATTTTAAATTTGCGACTTTAAACTTCCAATGTTTTACCCAAACTATTTGTCCGGGAATGATCCTCAGAGTATTTGGGTCTGGCATCAAACTATAGCCAGAGTAGGCTTGCCATTGTCAGGTCTGACCAAAATCGGCAGCTGCAGCTGCCTTGATCGACTTTAACAGCTCAAACCTTTCGTCAAGAGTCCATATTAAAACATACCTGGTAGATGTGAATATTATAAACTATATTTTATAATCTCTAACCTACTACCTACAGATTTTGGTCCTCCCGCCAATCTTCAAAATCAAATGTCTTTTCTTTTTTTAACTTTTCTTCAGATGGAACTTTTTTCCATAATAGTCATATATATATTGATGTGACTTACGTTCTTATGTCTATCTATAACTTAGGCATGTGGTCATAAACACTTAGTATTTGTAGTGAAAATTATTAAATAAAGAACAGAGGCATATCCTGTGTGATCGAGGATACTAAGGCTCTTACCAATATGCAGCTTCGATCATTCTTACACAAGCTATAAGAGACTTGTTACAGGTTTCAGGCCAGATTTTACAGCAAGAAACCCTCTTTGATTTATTTAAATCATCAGAGATAGCTCACTCCCGAGGGCTATTCAAGTTGCTTCAATTACACCTGAGAGTTAAAATGATACTTAACCGACTCCCGAGAGCAGATTAAGCTTCTCGACCAACTCCAGAGAGTGGATTAAGTCTGCCAACAGCAAAATTCTAAAAACATCTGCGGTTCTATTTGAGTCACAACTTATGCGGAGAGGCATCATGTGATGCTTTAGTTGCAGAGAAATCGAAATAGAATAGCATCGTTATTAGTTCTATTTCGATTCCCCCAGGGCTCCTGAACCTGTAGGGTTCCCCAACCGAAATGTGAGGTTTTGAATGCTTAAGGGGGTGTCCACGTGTAATAATAACTGTACTGCGCAGCAAGCGAACAGCTCGAGATATACCCGCAAATCAACACCATAAGCAATATTTACATAAATAAATAAGGCGGTTCCAAATCGATTTTTGTTTCAGGCGAATCCCCCCTCTTTTTTCAAACACCAATTTTGAACATTGATACTGTCTCAAGTGAGTCGAGCTTCTACTACACTATCGCTCATTTTTGTCATTGTTGAGATTTTTAGTCTCACGTTTGGTCCAGACACTCAAACACTGCACAGATATTATGACCCTGATGTAAATAAAGGACAAGGAAGCACACACTGGTGCTATAGACCAATGTGATTCTAAAAGTTTCGAACAGAGAAAAATTCATTATCACCGAGTGGCAAGGCTCGATTTCAGAGGTCTCCTGGTAAGACGATTGCGATACGTCGTAGCTAAATCAGCATGGACTCATGGGAAGTGTTGTCGTCGTTTAGACGATAGCGAAACACCAACCAGTGTTCGCATGGATGAACATTGCGATGATCGTAACAGATAACTGAGACGGTATCTGCATCTCCCACCCCGAGCCCTGCCTGCCCAACTATCAGTGCTAGTCCTGTACCTAATTTGAGCGGCACACCCAGTGGCATGTTTTGTGCACAAAGTGAGAGACAACACAAGTAAACATGCTTCTAAATACGTTACTAACGTTTTACGCCGTCAGCCCGAGAGTAATTTGGGACTTGTTCTCAAATCTACCAATGGATAGGTGGGTCAGCCCTAGAGAACTGAAAGAGTGAAATGAGACTTCTTCTCAGGTTATTCTATTTATAGGACACGGGTCACCGAGAGCCGAGGCCTGAGACTGAGAGTACGTAACAGAGAAAGTGATATGTATATTTCTAGAAATATCTCAGAGTACTAAAATGTTCTGCATAAGAGGTCCTCAACTGATCATATGAGTTTTTACCTTGGCCAACCCAAGTGGTTGGACACTAATACACAAACCATCAGTACATAACTGAGGGTGAGATCATAAATAAATTCATTCGAAGACACCACTCTTTGGATACATTTGCACTAAAGTGCATAGTCCCCCACATTACACTCTAACACAAAGTTGTACCTAAACAACCTCGATAAGCGCCTTCCCTATGTTTATTATGAGACCTAGCGGAACCCCTCTGGCTTTCCGTTAGCTCAAAGGCTAGTGTGAGTGCCCCTCCTAACCATACATCGGGCGGAGTTAATCACCATCGTCAGATAGAGCCTATATTGTCTCATGCTTCAATATAATTACTAGTCCTTTCACCAGCATTGTGTTTGTAGTACCCAGTCCGGCAGCCACTGTTTTACCTAAAGCCTTGCAACGGCCAGTGCCACGTTGAGGATAATAGTGTAACAGCCAATTCCAGTGCCCCAACTTCATCTACGCAAACAAGCACTACGTTGTCAATGTCCGTTGTACCGCAAACTGTTCTTGCGAACACGGCAACATCTACATCAATAATGAGCGCAACGGTTGCGACAACCCTCACAATTACTAATAGTACTCCGCAGCTAATCACTCCCAACAGCATTGCCCCAAAGACCGAGTCGTCCTCTAATCATTTGACGCCATGTGATGATCGATATCTTTGAGTAATTGTAGAACCAGTCTAGCTTGCTGCCGATGGCAACTTGGCAATTGTTCAGGTGTGACTTATTGCTCGTTGAAGAAGTGCACTAAACCCCAAAAACCCTAAACCCTGTACTGTGGCGATGTGAAGTGCAGGAGATGCGCTTCATACTATACAAAAATCTTGAAGTGTTGTGCACATTGCGATAAATATTTTGGTGAAGTAAACTGCAAGTGTGCATCAAATTATAATACTTTCCTTGTACAGTCTTGACAGAAGGTTGGATACAGTACATTTTTCATCAACACGATTATATATATATATATATACATATATAATATATATATACATATATATTCAGCCAAATATCCGACCGTTCCAGTAAAGAACTTTAGTTCAATCGGAGAGGGCAGTCACGTCATGAAATTCAGTAGTTAGATAAGTCAAATCATCGTCTGCACTAGACCTGATGATACTAGTCATACATGTTGAGATAAGCCAATAGACTTCATAATTTCATGCTGGTTTACTGGCTATTAAAAAATTGAGGTGTAAATATACTATTGAATGCTTCGAAGGGTACTCAACTATGTACTTTTTTCGGTCGGATTTATAAATAAGATTTGAATGTATTTGAGAGTGATGGGCTGATGGCTCGAGACTAACCGTATCATCTGTATGTAAGCCGTGCGCATAAAACAATGATAATTAAATTTATTCTAAATGAGGATAGTTATCGAAATGCCTACAAACTACACTCTAAATCGTCTGCAGTGGACAAACTGTACGATTCGGATGTCTCTGCACTTTTCGTAGACACTATTTAGATAGTCATCTTGTCCTTACCCAACAACTGCACAGAAAATCATCGTGCTATTCAAGTTAGTCCCAGCACTCTTGTCGGACCTTGGCGCGTCTCAGACTGCAGGAATTGTCAGACATCGCAGACATAACGTAAAACGGCTGGACTTTAGAACTAGTGCTGATCCTATAGCAGAGACCTAAGCCCGTTTATCGGAAAGGTTGAGAACGCAGCTAGAAGTAGTAGGGGCGAGCAAGGCCCATCGCTGTGCGCGAATTCAGTCGCAGTGGCCTTCCAGTTGCGTGATGCTTAGTGTGCATCACAATATTGTCCACTTTATACATCTACAATACCAGCGATTCGCCTGTTGCAGCATCGTCAGGTGCACAGACTCGTAGGAATCAACTGGGTGTATGTTATACCGTCCTTTACCTACTATCCGATCACCAGTAGGAAGTGATTGTCGACGCATTGAAAGAGTGTCACATACTTCATACTGAGCAGTGGACCTTCTCACATGCCGTTGTGCACTTTTACACACCTAGTGCAATGGCAGAATTGGTCGTATAATAGTATAGCCGTACGTCCGGACGCTGGTAGTGACGCGATTGGCCCACAGACACGGCTGCGCTCCAGCAAGCTGATATCAAGGCCTCATCCCTTGCACTGGTGGACGTTATCCTTGGATAACACCGAAGCAATTCATTGCTGTGGATAACCATAGTGAACTTGACGATACAGCTGGCTTGTTGTCCTATGTCGAATCTAAAAGAGCAAATCGCCTGCTGTGATCTTCAGAAACTACAAGCCTGCGGTGGCCATGTGTTGTCAACCTGAAGATAGCAACTGCTTGCTACGGTCGCATTTCGTGAGTGTAAAGGTACGGCCTCCTGCCGTGGTGGCCATGTACGAGCCTGCAGAGAGAAACTCATTCATTCGCGACAGTAGCAGTAATTGTTGTTGACCCTCGATACCATAGAGCTACAACTTGCTCTAGGGTATAGGGGTTTAGCTTGAGGTGGTCATCGCCACGCTTCCGCAGAGTATTGCAAAGGGCCGAAGTTCTTCTCAATCAGCAGACGAAGACGCTTGGTGCACCGTTTGATGTTTTCCTGAGGCGCACATGGAGTGGGTGATGAGTCAGTACACTTATTGGTCGTTGATAGAACGACTAGCCTGACTCGCTGGAGGGAAGGAAGCAACACTCGCCTACCATTACCCAATTCTAACAGTAGGAACAGCAAACCAATGTTTACCCGCACCCCACTACATCGGGCAGGAGAAATATGCGCAGAAGTGTCATCCGCCCACACGCACTATGCGTCCCAATGGCCTCTCAATAGTGTATACATGGGAGTTACGTGAAAGTCCAATTATCAATACATTGTCGGAGCAAACCAGCCGTTTTCGCTATTGTGGACACTTGGCACACACTGCAAGACATCACAACATATGTTGACGTACCTTTGTGAGCGCTGACACAGCGACGACCTCGTGTTCGCACGAGCTGACCAGACGCTCGTAGTTGGCAGCGAATGCAGGGTGGTCCATTTTATTGGCGATTACCAGAGACGGCCTCTCCACCATGCCTTCCTTGTACAGCGACAGTTCACGCTGCAGTAGTAAGAAGCGTAGGGAATAGCCAAGCATGTAGCAATAAGCGTAGGTCACAGGGGGAATACCTAAGCATGTAGCAATAAGCGTAGGTCACAGGGGGAATACCCAAGCATGTAGCAATAAGCGTAGGTCACAGGGGGATACCCAAACATGTTGATACGGACGATGGGGTTTAGTGCTAGGATAAGACAACTGCGAACGAGACACAAAAGTACCGAAAGTGCAAGAGTGGTACGTATTCTATTTATACTAAAGAATATTGTACCAAAATAAGAATTACGGCTAAAACCAATATGATATATTTTCCGGACGATATACGATGTATACTCAGGACTATATGGACTATATGGTATATAATCAAGAATATATATGATATATACTCAGGACTATATATAACAAACACTCAGGACTATATATGGTATATACACAAGACTATATATGGTATATACTCAAGACTATATAAAATATATACTGAAGACTATATATGATATACACTCAGGACTATATATGATATATACTCAGGACGATATATATTCTATACTTAGGACTATATACAGCATATACTCAGGACTATGTGTGATATATACCCAGCACTACATATGCTACATACTAAAACCCAAGCACACCTGCAGAATGGCCAAGTCTTCCACCGGATCTCGTCCGTCCATCCCAGCGCAGTCGACCACATACACCAACACACGCGCTCGTTCTACGTGGCGCAGGAATGCATGCCCTAAGCCAAAGTTGGCGTGTGCACCCTGGAAGAGATACACACATAACAAAAGATATAACATATGGAATGAGAAACACACGGGTAGAGTTTAACAGTCCACAGGTATGACAAAAGGAATGAGAAACACACGGGTAGAGTTTAACAGTCCACAGGTATAACAAAATGAATGAGTAACAAACCGGTAGAGTTTGACAGTCAACAGATATAACACAAGGAATGAGAAACACACGGGTAGAGTATAACGGTCAACAGATATAACACAAGGGATGAGAAACACACGGGTAGAGTTTAACAGTCCACAGGTATAACAAAATGAATGAGTAACAAACCGGTAGAGTTTGACAGTCAACAGATATAACACAAGGAATGAGAAACACACGGGTAGAGTATAACGGTCAACAGATATAACACAAGGGATGAGAAACACACGGGTAGAGTTTAACAGTCAATAGACAAAACAAAATAATTGAGAAGTACACCGATAGGGTATAACAGTCAACATATAAAACACAAGAATTGAGAAAAACACTGATAGGGTATAACAGTCAACGGATATAACACAAGGAATGAGAAAGATACCGGAAGAGTTTAACAGTCAACGGTTGTGAGTGCGAGGGTTCTATCAAGAACTGTGTGCTCAGACAGCGACGTAACGCCCCGCAATAACTTCAGAAACACACAGGTCAATACACCATGCCAGACTAATCACAAACGCTAAGTCCATTCATTCAACGGTACATGGTGCACGGTCATCACGTGGTGTACATCATCGTCAAGTCGCCACAACAACAGACAATGCACAACGCAGAAGGTGTGAGGCAATCACTTGCAACATCTGAGGCCCTGTGTTAGGAGGGGTTGAGAGTTGATGATGCTAGCTGTAAAGGACTACTACCACACCCAACGATGATTGTATAGTACAATGCACAGTACATGAATGCAATATTTGATTAAGGCACATGCATGATACAATACATGATCACGTCCGGCACAATACAATGCCAGATGACGTCATACATAATACAATAACTGATTACGTCATACATAGTACAACACCTGTTTACGTTATACATAATACAACACCTTGATTATGCCGGGAATGTCAGCTACCGTGAGCGCGTGGCAGTCGTCGTAGTGCAATACACCCACGTGTGGGTTGAGAGTGGTGAACGGATAAGACGCCACCTCTGGTCTCGCAGCGGTAATTGCACTCAGGAACGACGACTTGCCTAGTACAGAGAGTGTGAGAGAGGTCTATAAGGCAACGACGACTTAACTAGTACAGAGAGTGTATGAGAGATCTATAAGGCAACAACAACTTAACTAGTACAGCGAGTGTGAGAGAGGTCTATGAGGCAACGACGACTTAACTAGTACAGAGAGAGCTAGAGAGGTCTATAATGTAACGACGACTTAACTAGTACAGAGAGTGTGAGAGAGGTCTATAAGGCAACGACACAAACAGCACAAAGCTGCCAATGCTTATAGGGGCTGATTAAGGGGTAAGTGAGGTGCATTGGATGGCTCAGAGGATCAGTTGGGAGAGAAAAGAATACCTCCTTTAGGTATTTGGTGCGTATTCGGACATTGTGGGTAATTTATGTACTGGTGAAGACTTATCGTATAAACATGCAACTCCAATGTAGTGGTGAAGACTTATCGTATAAACCATGCAACTCCAATGTAGTGGTTGTGACTTATCGTATAAACCATGCAACTCCAATGTACTGATGGGAGACTTATCGTATAAACCATGTAACTCCAATGTACTGATGGAGACTTATCATATAAACCATGCAACTCCAGAGGTGATGCCGAGCCACAAGTGGGCAAGAGGTTCAACGCAGACGACTAACGAACGGACAAGAAATGACACGATTCAAATAATCCACAAACATACAACCCCACCTGCACGACGAGATGTGTGACCTACACCACTCATCACAAACAAGCCTACAACACACACGTAAGTCCTGCAGCGATGAGGAGCACTGGCCATCATCACTTACGTGAGAGGGGCGCATGTTCACACATAGTTTGGTATGTCGTTGCTTGTCACCTTGTTCACTTACCTGCATTGGGTAGCCCCACCAGACCAGCATCCGCTGTGCACGAGGAGCGAAGGAAACAATAGTAAATACAAAAGAACACAAAGAAGAGAAGCAAACAATAGCAAATAAAAAGAACACAAAAAAGAAGAGATAAAAACAATAAATAAATACAAAAGAAAACAGAAAGAAGAGAAACAAAATAATAGTAAATACAAAAGAAAACGAAACAAGAGAAGCAATAATAGCAAATACAAAAAAGAACACGAAAGAACAGAAGCAAAAATGATAGTAAATACAAAGGAACACAAAGAAAGAAGAGAAGCAAACAATAGTAAATACAAAGGAACACGAAAGAAAGAAGGAAACAATAGTAAATACAAAGGAACACGAAAGAAGAGAAGCAATCAATAGCAAATACAAAAGAGCACGAAAGAAGTAGATTTAAATACAAAAGAATACGAAAGAAGTATATCTCGCAACTGTACAATAGGACAAACGCATTCAGCCCACTGCAGCAAGAAAAGAGGCAGCCATGTAGGCAACGAAAAGAGAAGCACAACAACAGGTATACACTGGCACTGAAATGCAACAGCCAATGAACAAAGGGGGCAGCCATGTAGGCAACGCGAAGAGAAGCGCAGGGAGAGGCATACGCTGGCACTGTGATATGCGCCAGCCAATAAAGGGTCGCCTGGCAGGACACTGAACAACGGAAAACAAACAGCGAACGCTAAACTCTCCTATGCGTACGACATGGATTAATAAAAACCTAACGTCTACATCAAGCACTTATTCTCATAACACACACAAACACACAAACACACACACACGCACACGCACACACACACACACACAACCCGCTCCCACACATACATCCTGCGTAATTCCCCACACGAGCGTATAATACACACGTACCAAATGTCTTGATTTCGAATCGCAGTATCTTCTCCTGGGGGGGTTTGCCCTCAGTGGTCTGTCGGGGTGCCTTGTTCTTAGAGTTGGCAAAGTGCACATTGCCCAACCCCCCCGGGCCACCTCTGACCAGTACTTGGGTCTGCCCATTCTTGGTCAGGTCAGCAATTAACTCAGGCTCAGCATCGGGATCCGATTGCTTGGCCTGGCATGAGGTATTAAAAGACTTGTTGAAGAAGAGGCTTGAATTTAGCACGTCTTAAAGAAGAAACGTGCATGTTCATGAACACGTCGGAATGCCGCACTCATCTCGCCAACAGACACGTAGCAGAGACCACAATCACAGGCACAAAGGAGGTACTGGCGACAATGCCACAACAGGTCACACGGCCCTAAAAAACGCACCGCAGGGCAATGGAATGGGACTCACGGGACAATTGTGGTGCGGCAAAGTCCAAAAAAAAGCACTCAGACATTATTTTGGGCCTCCTTTGGACAGTTTTGTTTTAGAGGGGAGGGTATAGAGGGATACGCAATCAAAACTATAACCCAAGAGACTTGAGCCACCGCATACTCACGGACTCGTGGTGTAGCACGCACGCACTACACAAAGCGCAGTGGCGGAAAGACTAGCACTCGTTAATACGACCCACACCACTCAACAGCACAGACCTAAGGGATCACCTCAGCCCATGCGACCGAGAGGCTCCCCTCGTTCTCTATCGCTTGCAGCCACCACACAGTACATGTACATGACCCACGCCATAAATATATATCCTGCACACATCTGCACCCTCACACGTGGCCATTACACAGTATGCACGTAAACACGCATGGGACACACATGCCTGTGAAACATACATGAGACACACATGCCTGTGAAACATGCATGTAACACATGCCTGTGAAACATACATGAGACACACATGCCTGTGAAACATGCATGTAACACACATGCCTGTGCTCAGGCGCACACTCACCTCATCCGAGTACACGACTGTGCCGACAGGAACCACTATGTGCGCATCCGCCCCAGTGGCACCATGCATGGTAGCGCCTTTGCCGTGGACACCGTTAGCTGCCTTGCAGAAGGCCTTCATCTTGTTAAAACTACCATGCCGCAGGTCACAGTAGTGCAGTGGGGTGGTATAGTCAGGTGGTATCATGATGATATGTATGTATATCACAAAGGGCCTTCATCTTGTTATAACTATCATGCAACAGTTCACAGTAGTGCAGTGTGGTGGTATGGCCAGGTGAGATCGTGATGATATGTACAATCATTGCAGGAGGCCTTTGTCTTGTTAGAACTACCATGCCACAGTTCACAGTTTCCTTCAACCTACACACCTAATCAGAATTACAAATATGTGATCACGTACGCCCACACCAGTTGGTAGCAATCAACGATCCCACCTGACACTAAGCTACCAATCGCCCCCACTCACACCTCGACTACAAACAGACACACACAAGTCGTGACCAAAGATAACACACACACAAGCCGTGACCATAGATAACACACACACAAGCCGTGACCCTAGATAACACACACACCAGCAGTGACCATATAGATAACACACACAAGCCGTGACCATAGACAACACACACACAAGCCGTGATAGATAGATAACACACACACAAGCAGTGACCATAGATAACACACACACAAGCCGTAACCATAGACAGCACACACACAAGCTCTGCCTATAGCTATCACCCACACAAGCTCTGCCTATAGCTATCGCCCACACAAGCTCTGACTATAGCTATCAGCCACACAATTTCTGCCTATAGCTACCACCCACAAAAGCTCTGACTATAGCTATAAGCCACACAATTTCTGCCTATAGCTACCACCCACACAAGCTCTGCCTATAGCTATCACCCAGACAAGCCGTGACTATAGTTATCACCCACACAAGCTCTGCCCATAGCTATCACCCACACAAGCTCTGCCTATAGCTATCGCCCACCTGTTGATGGTATCGCTGGCCTCAACAATCACATTGCCGCCTCTGCCGCCATCGCCTCCGTCTGGGCCACCTCTCTCGAGAAACTTCTCGCGATGAAAGCTCATGCAGCCATTGCCACCCTTGCCTGCACGCACACGCACGCGCATGGTATCAACAAACCCGTTTCGCTGGTGTAGGAAGGATGGGGGGGGACATGTGAGTGTACAGGGGCAGACGGCAATAGTACAACGGCAGACACAGGCGGAGAGCAATGCAAGCATCAGCAACCGAGAAGTGTTCACAAAGGAAGCACGAGGTGGCATAACCTTTGACAGACACGTTCACGTCAGCACACGCGACTCTGAGAGCACTCGAAAGTGTAGGCCACACTCCCACTAAGGCATCGGCTGTATGTACACCAAACTTAAACAGACGACACGACATGTACTTTACGACATCAGAGGGCGACAATGAGACCTTGATAACTGCCCTACACTCGCCATACATGAGGTGTAGGGATGCACTAGTAGGGACAGCCCCAATAAATAAGTCGTGGACACTGAGAGATTGAGCTCTTACTATATCATGTCATATCACGCGCTCTTCGAATGATACAAATATCATTTATATATCACCGCATGCGATGCCATGCCAATGACACACACATACCATTCGAATGATATGAATACCTCACACATACAATTCGAATGATATAAATATCTCACACATACCATTCGGATACAAATGCTGTTCACGTAACACACATGCCATGTCAATGACACACACTTACCGTTCGAATGATACGCTTGGTGGGCTTCATTAAACTCAGCGCCTCTCTCTCCTCGGTCGTCAAACCATTCACATATATATCCGCCACTTCGTCTAACGCGTGTTCTGACTCAGACACTATTGTCTCCACTTCTATGCTGTTGTAGAGTTCAGCCAACTCTTCCGCATTCCATTCATTCTCGGAATCAGACGGCGATTGATGTACCAGAATATTTGCACTGGTGTACCGGGATTCACTATTTATATGCCTACCTACTGTGTCGGTGGTGTACCTACGCCCATTGCACCACAGCCGATCCCAACTCAGCCTTTGCCTACAAGGCGCACTTCTATCTGTTGTCGCATGCACACTTCGTCTGGGTGTGAGATATACTTGCACGCCACCGCAACTGTACTCTCGTGTCATATTCGTGCATGCATGTGGCATTGCACTTGCAATGGTCGGTATAACGTCCGTTACACTGGCTGGGGCTATGCTATGCCCACTCCATCTGAGCGAATTTGTCGCTGCATGTATTGAATGCGTACGTCTTCTCGTAATTCTACAGAGATGTGATGGTCGAAAATTTAGCCAAGAAAGCAATCGCATGGTCCATGCAGATTCCCGAAACAGCATCGTGAGATTTACACAGTCTTTACACTCAATAGCAGGAGAGTCAAATCTGTTTACGTAATACAAGATAGCTCCCCGTGCACCGTAAGCGTCTACGGGATATGCGTGTTCAACAAATCTGAGAAAGTGAGTATGCTGATATGTCTATTTGTGTGGGTATAGGCAGAAGTGTCATAAGTGCCAGTATGTGTTTGTGTTATTTTAAAAAGCACATGGATCGTTGTCTATATATGAATGGAACACACAGGTTTACACCGGTTTGTTCTCAGTTTGGATAGATATCTTCACACATTCACACACACACATATATATACATCCATCCATACATGCGATGGCATTAATCTATATCTATATATGAAGAATGTGCACAGGGCTGTTGTAATATCACAATAGGGATAGATATCCACACATTATGATATTTATTGTAGCATGTATTTGTTACTGATATATTGCCTCAAATATAAATATTACAAAATGTTTCAAGCTGCAGCACATGACTAGTTGATGACAGATCAATGACGCGGTCAGGTCATAGAAGACCGCCAAAATGTACAGAAACTATATTTGGTCATAGTGCGCAAAGAGTGGGCCGGTAAAGTGTACTGCCCAATGTTCTATAATTTTATGCCAAAAAAGAATATCCCAGCCACTTGAGTGACATTTTAAAATATATATAAATATATATAATACTGAGCATGTTTAACATTTAGTTTACAGAGCGACAGCAACGCACACACACACACAGACACACACACAAACACACAAACAGAGACACACATACACGCAGCATGGCTGAATGCAATTGTCGCGGCAAGTGCGCAACTTGTCCCTGTGCAAAGGCCAAAGAGCCATGCACAGATGCATGTCACAAGGGCAGCCCCAACGAATCGTGCATCAACTTCCAAGAAGCGCTGCAGGTGAAGGCCATGAGCGTATCGGAAATTAGGAAAGCTTTGGCATCGTGTGGGTTGTCACCAATTGGTGACAAGAGTGAGCTTATGCCGAGACTGGCACATCACCTGCGCAATCAGAAGGTCGCTAGGTGTGTTGTGATCGGGACGGAGATACGGATGGGTTGTGTGGCTAAAATCAGATGCAGTCTGTGAGTGTTGTATGTATTGTGAGTATGAAGAATAGTTTGACATACGTTGTATGTAGATGCCATGCCCTGTGTTTCGATACGGGCAGGAGTTTGAATCGCGCATATGATATGGAATGCACTTGTGTTTGGTGGTGGGGAATGCATATATAGTCAGTTCAGTCATCATTCAAAGTCATATGTTCGAGTGGTCTGGTTTGATATTAGGTCGAGCACGTGTCGTTAGCCTTTTCAATCGATATCTGTCACGTGAGCATTGCATTTGTATTGCGAGGGTTACTGGTTGCACTGGTTGCAGTATACTGTTGCACCTTCTCACTTTTGCCACACGCACTCGACCAGATGGTCGATCGTAGTCTCACACTAACGAACACTCCTGGGGCACTTTAGTCACCTCATCCACACTCTGCTGCATGCTGTGGTGCTGCTTGTGTGTGTGTCCCCTGACATAATGCTTGTGCGCGTTTACCCCCTCTGTGCGCGTGCTAAGTTATAGCGTCACGTATCTGTTGTACGTGGGTTTACGAAGGGATTGCGTCTCTCTATCCATAAACGTATGTGCATCTATCTTTGTCGACGTACGGTGTGTATCATCTACTATCTCATGCCTATGTGCTTCCACACCTCCAACACACAGTGCTGTGAAGGAGGAAAACCCTTCAGCCGGCGCTGGGGGCAGCAATGCTAAGACGTTAATAGACGACATCATTCGCTACCAGGACGAGCACGCCATTCTACTGTCACTTTCTGGAGTGCCCATCACATCTGCGAGCTCTGTGGCGGCTATGCGTAAAGCGTATCTGAAGCTGAGTCTAAAGATCCATCCTGACAAGCACGACAGCAGTGCCGAGAGCAAGGCTGCTTTCCAGGCACTCGTCAATGCGTTTGATACGCTTTCTAATCCTGAGGAAGAAGGTGATGTAGAATACGTTGATGCATGCCATTGCGTATGGACAGTGTAGTGGTTAACAGTAGCTGTGTTTGTTTGTATTGTAATCGATCACTGTATCTAATGCTGCTGATGGTCGCGATGACAGCGTATACAAATGGCTCTGCCTGCATCATCCGTTATTTGATACGTGTGCCCTTCAGACTTGTAAGTGGTTGTGCCATTCGCAATAGTACATGTTTGTGCCATTGTACATACGTGGTCAGGTGATTGTGCTCGTGCACTCGCCGGCCTGCGCTTGAGCATCATAATAATTGAGCTCTAATGTCGGCAAATGGGGTGTGTGTGGTATTGTTGCTGTTGACACTTCACACCCGTGTGGTGGTGGATTGGTGACGCTGTTGTGCTTCTGCCACATGTGTCATTTCTGCTGTCTTATGTGTCGTTTCTGATGTCATATGTGTGTCGTGTGAGTTGGGTTGTACTGTAGTGCTAATGCCTTTATTTGGCGCTGCACAGATGACGATGTACCAACGGGCAAGCGCAAGAAGGCTGAGCGCGTGGAGCGATCGAATGACAACTGCTACGAGACTCACATATACTGCCCCAAATGCCACATTCCATGGAACACGCCGGACCTGGGTCTGGAAAAGGGGGTTAGTGCATACGTTTCAGGGTTTTAGGGTTTTAGGATTTAAAGGAGTTTGGCCTTGTGTATATTTGGAGTGTACTTGGAGTCTGGGGATGTGGGCGGTGTTCAGTGTTTGCGCGTGAGTTTAGTGTCTGCTGGGTGTGAGTTGGCCATGGATGTATAAGGCTGATAGGTTGATGCTGTCTCGCTGGTGAGTGTGTGCTATATGTGTTGTGAGTAATACAGTTGTGGGCGTGTGTGGGTTTGTGGTTGTATGTTATGGATGTTATTCGTACTGCAATTGTGTGTGTGTGTACGTGTAGTTGGGTGTATGTATCTGTTCAGTATGTTGTGTGGGGTGTCTGTGATTTATATCATACCATAGGCACTGCCTGGGAAGTGGCATGACAAGGTGTACCGTGCCTCAATAATTGGTAGAGCAAGAATAATCTCTGCGTCAACGTCTTTGCCTCACATCTATTCGTCTGCCCCTCTTGTGGTATTCCACTCCTTATGCTGTTGTTCTATCGTGTGTATTGCTTGTAGGCGTGTAATTCTTCATGATGGGTACTAAGCATTAACCCCTTCCACTCCTTCCACTCCTTGTGCTGTTGCTCTATCGTGTGTGTTGCTTGTAGGCGTATAACTTCTTTATGATGAGTATTAAGTATTATCCCCTTCCACTCCTTCCACTCCTTGTGCTGTTGCTCTATCGTGTGTGTTGCTTGTAGGCGTACAACTTCTTCATGATGGGTACTAATCATCAACCCCTTCCACTCCTTCCACTCCTTGTGTTGTTGTTCTATCGTGTGTGTTGCTTGTAGGCGTATAACTTCTTCATGATGGGTATTAAGCAGTACGGGTGCGGTGGCTGTCTGCTGCGCTTCGGCTGTGTCACCGCTGTTCATCACTGCCCATTGTGTGACAAGGAATTCGACTACGATCCAAGTGACTACCATCGACAGGTGTGTGCATATGTGTACACAGTGTGTGTACCTGTAGGGATGTTCTGTTTGGTATTGCTATTTACTGCACGTGTGTACATGCATGAGTCTCGTGTACTGCTGCTTGTCTTCACATGACCCCAGTGACTGCCATTGCTCTGTGCACATCTAGAGATGCATATAGGTGGAAAGAGCTGTTCGGGTGTGATGGCAACAGCAGTGTTGTATGTTGAAGTACATTCACGTGTATACCTATCGTGTATCGCGCGCATGTGTGTCTGATTACTGCTATGTTTGAGAGTTGTATGTTGATGTACGTTCACGTGTATACCTATCGTGTAACGCGTGTGTGTATGTGTGATTACTATGTCTGAGAGTTGTATGTTGATGTACATTCACGTGTATACCTATGGTGTAACGTGTGTGTGTGTGTGTATGATACTGCTATGTTGGAGAGTTGTATGTTGATGTACATGTATGTGTATATGTATAGTGCGCGTGTTGTGTGTGAGTGATAACTGATATGCTTGAGAGTGTCAAATGCACACGTACGCATATACTGGCTTGTCCTAAATTTTGGAGTAAAGGCAAAGTGTATGTCAGACACAACACGACACATGAAGCACATCTGCGCACCCTTCGACAGCACAATCACTTGCAGTCTGCATTGGAATGAATGTTCTGCAGTGACAGATTGTGATAGGGTTTGCTATACACGCCGTGTCTTATAACAGCCAAGGTGTTATTTCAAGGTAAAAGTGGTGTGATTTGCATGCAAGAGATGTTCAAATGCCTACCTGAACATCGATGGTTACCTACACACACACACACACACGCACAGATCACACACACACACACACACACACGGATCACACACACACACATACACACATACACGGATCTCTCTCTCTCTCTCACACACACACACACATACATACACACACACAGATCTCACACCCACACCCACGACAGACATGCACTGCTATGTGCACTTACATATATTTGGTTTACACATATATACATTCAACTCCTTTTTCGAAGGCGGATCAACCGGCTGTCGTAGGCATCAGGTATGCAGTCTGGTCTCCAGCACCCCGAATCAACCTTTCATTGTATTTATCTAGACCCAACTATTGGCCCCAAATTGTAGATCAATTGCGGTAACGAGAAATGCACAGGTAAATTCGGGTTCTGGTACCATCCCGTCTCTGCGTTGCGAGAACGTCGCATTCGCAGTGAAGTGAAGGCAGAGCAAGAGGAGGAGCGCAAGCGACGCAACCAGCGGATCAGAAGGGCCGGACGCGCCAAGGACAGGGCACCCGGTGAGTCATGCGGCCCTGTTCCAGGGTTTAGCGTTTTGGGGATAGAGCCAAGGCCTACCCATGCATCTGCAGGGGTATCCCTTTGACCATTACACGCGAAAGTGCACCCGCTGAGTATTGTGAGTGTGTGAGTGGATGGGTCGGTTGTTGTGTGTTGAATTGACGTTCTATCGACAGTACGTGGCGACCAATGGGCGCACACTTGCACCCACTGCACTGCACCTGACCACACGTGAAATTCACACACCTTAGACTAACCTAATTCACACATCTAAGACCAACCTAATTCACACATCTAAGGCTAACCTAATTCACACACCTAAGGCTCACCTAATTCACGCACCTAAGGCTCACCTAATTCACACACCTAAGGCTCACCTAATTCACACACCTAAGGCTCACCTAATTCACACACCTAAGGCTACCCTAATTCACACACCTAAGGCTGACCTATTTCACACACCTAAGGCTAACCTAATTCACACACCTAAGGCTAACCTAAATCACACACCTAAGGCTCACCTAATTCACACACCTAAGGCTAACCTAAATCACACACCTAATGCTAACCTATTTCACACACCTAAGGCTAACCTGATTCACACACCCAACGCTAACCTAATTCACACACCTAAGGCTAACCTAATTCACACACCTAAGACTATCCTAATTCACACACCTATCGCTAACCTAATTCGCACGTGGTCGTGTACGGCGTCTTCCTGTGCAGCACACACAGTTGAGAGCAGTCTGAAGACAGACGAGCAACTGTTTGTCAGAGGACTGTCTGCCACGTGTCCACGGTGTGGCATAGACATTGCCGACATAGTGCAGTCGCACGCTACAGGCGATGAAGAACGGTTGGGAAGCGATGCAGCATCACATCTGGATAAGTGAGCGCAGTGTACTTACACCTTATCTGAATTAGAGACTACTAGTTGTAACATCTGCACAAGTATGCTCAATGTACTTGCACCTTTTGTAAAATAGAGACTGCTAGTCGTAACATATGCACAAGTATGCTCAAGAGTACTTGCATGTAATCTTCAATAGAGGTTATTGTTTGTGACATCTGCACAAGTAAGCTCAGCGTACATCCATTTTATCTTCATTAGAGATTACTGTGTATGGCCTGATGTTTGCTTGTAGACATATAGGCTCAATGCACTTACACCTTACCATCATTCATTACTGTCAATACACGTACACTTTATCATCATTCTGCATGACTGCCAATGGACGTACACCTTACCATCATTCGACATTACTGTGTGTCTCATGTTGCTTTGTACAGGTGCTCAGATATAGAGAAGATACAAGCATATGCTCTGGCGAAGGATGCGCAAGAGAAGCAGAAAGAACAGGACAAGCGCAGGCAAGCTGTGGAGGCCGACAGCACCACCCTTAAAGCATGGTAGGACATCAGATAAATGGGTCAGTTGGTGCATGTGTGCGTCTACAAACATACACTGAGCTTCTCAGGGGGTTATAGACCACACTCTGAATCCATATACACAACCAACCAACCTAATGCACAGTAAAATGCTACCTAAATAGGTCGGTTGGTGTATGTATGCGTCTACAAACATACACTGAGCTTCTCAGGGGGTTATAGACCACACTCTGAATCAATATACACAACCAACCAATCTACTGCACAGTATAATGCTACTTGCGAATATGAGTTGAGATAGAGATATAAGGCCATCGACTGTACTATCCCAATGGCAGGTGTTCTGATATGCGCTGCTGAAGTAGTAATTGTTATTCGTTTAGTGGATGAAGACATAATGACACTCGTCTGGCCATAGTACATGGGCTGTGGACTACACCAGTGTCATAGAGGACACGCCGCAGACACTGAGTGTTACTATCTCTAACCACTCGCATGTATGTAACGCACACGTGTCTTACACACAGGTGCAATGGCTGCTCCATATACTGCACAGCAGACCTCATTGATAAGTACAACACGTTTGTAGTGTGTCAGCAGTTCATAAGCACCTACCAAGTGTCAAAGTTGATTCCGGTTATGTCATAATGTTAGTCCTGTTGTGTGACTGTTAGTTCTGTTAAGTATTAGCGTTAGTTCTGTTGAGTGTTAACGTTAATTCTGTTAAGTGTTAACCAGTTTGAGAAATCACCTCAGCTACGCAACTACGCAACCACGCGAAGTACACACCTACGCAACTACGCAACCCCGCGAAGTACACACCTACGCAACCGCAACCATGCGAAGTACACACCTACGCAACTACGCAACCACGCGAAGTACACAATGTGCAGATTCTATTATATGATCGAACCCCGTTACTTTTTTTTGCTTGTATATATATATATATGTGTGTGTGTGGGTTCAAGGTTCGATTTAGAATCAATAATTTCTGAAACGACCCCATCATCACTGATATTAGCCTTGTCCATATATTTGCCGAGCTCGTTACCGGTGTATGTGGCATTGACAGCACATGCATCTCCGGTGGAAATACTAGTAGCACTGAGCACTGCAGAATTTAACGTTGGTCCTGTTAATAGGTTAACGTTAGTTTGTCATCACCTTCATCTCACACACTCAGGGAACTCAATGGCAAACAAGTGGGACAGTTGTGGATGCTCACCAAACCACTGCTGCGCAATCAACTGCTGGCGGCTGGGCTGACGTATGAGGACAAAGAAGGTATTCTTAGTTGCCCCTTGGAGATGTTTGGATAAGCAACGCTACCTACACGGCCTACCTACAGTTGAAAATATTAGTATAAGTAACGCTACCCACACTGCCTACCCACAGGTGGAGATGTTGGGATAAGTAACGCAACCCACACTGCCTACCCACAGTTGGGGATGTTGGGATAAGTAACGCAACCCACACTGCCTACCTACAGTTAGAGATTTTAGGACAAGTAACGCCACCTACACTGCCTACCTACAGTTAGAGATATTATGATAAATAACACTACCCACGCTGCCTACCGACAGATGGAGATATTAGGATATGTAACGCTACCTACACTTCCTACCTACAGTTAGATATTATGATAAATAACGCTACCCACACTGCCTACCTACGGTTGGAGATATCATGAAAAGTAACGCTACCGTTTTATTTACCTCACCATTTCTGCTTAGTTTTACGGTTTTAGGAGTACTCCCCAAAAATTTCTATAGTATTAGGGTTTCAGGGGTTTTGCCTCACCATTTCTGCTTAGTGTTAGGGTTTGATGGTTTGTACCTCACCTTTTCTGCATATTGACTGCGCAGATGAGACTGAGCTGATCAGTCGACTGGCCACTCACCTGCGGTCCAAAAAACCACTGCTCATCACCAGCGGCCCATACAAAGACACGGGCGAGCAGCCCTTGATAGGCAATGACCTTGGGTATGTGAGCATGCCATGTGCTGGTTGGCAATGACCTGGGGTATGTGTGTATGCCATGTGTTGATTGGTAATGACTTAGGGGAATGTGTGCATGCGATGTGTTGATTGGTGATGTCCTGGGGAATGTGTGTATGTCATGTGTTGATAGGCAATGGCCTGGGGTATGTGCGCATGCCATGTGTTGATAGGCAATGACCCCGGGTATGTGTGCATGCCAAGTGTTGATTGGTAATGACTTGGGGAATGTGTGTATGCCATGTGTTGGTTGGCATTGACCTGGGGTATGCGTGCATGTCATGTCTTTGTGTGCGCATCGCTGCATAAGAGGCATACAGTGATGTGCTTGAGCGTCTGTGAATGCCACGTGCATAATGCCTGAGCAGATTCTAGTGACATACATGTACAGGTCGCAGAGCACTAGTCCTGTACTGCGATGCTATTGCGTCTGTGCTGTCTGACCTGACCTACAACAGAGTACCAAGTGTTAGGGCCACATGTTCCTAGGGTTCATGTTTCTAGGGTTCTAAATCGGAATCAAATCGCATACCCTGCACAGATGCGCGTGTCGTGTGCTCGGTTCTCATGTCACGTTCATTTCCCACTGCAGCTACGACACGTCTGGGATTGCTGGAGTGGACCAGGAGGACCTGCCGGCTAACATGGCCACCATGGAGGTAGACGAACTCAAGGCTGTGTGCGCTAGCTACGGCGTCAAGTTCGCCAAGAAAGCCACCAAGTCTCAGCTGATCAAGGTGTGTGTGTGTGTGTGGGTGTGTGTGGGTGTGGATGGGTGTGGGTGTGTGTGTGTGGAAGGTCTAGTTCGCTGTGGTTTGTGTCACGAATGGTGAGAAAGGCACCCTCCCCTGAGCTCCGGGTGCGTATGTACTGGTCACTTGAACCAATACCATGCACTGCAGTGATTAACGTTCAACGGTGCATGTGTGGTTTTAATCTGGAGTGGTATATGCAACCCTTCATGAAGGATTAGCTGGCTATAACGCCACATCCACACTCTGACACTAACGTTAAGGCTGTCCAATCTTTCTGCACAATCGCTCGGCAGCAAATCGAACTCGCACAGTACAAAAACGACAAACAGATGAAGCTCATGCTCACCAACAAGAACGCAGATGGCACACTACGCCTCACCGCAGCAGACGACAACAAGACATCCACAGCCACAGCCACAGGTAAAGCTAAAGCTAAGGCCAAAGCACCCGCGAAGAATAGCCAGGCCAAGAGAAAGCGTAAGATTGTGCATGAGGATGGCAGTGAGAGCGACAGCAGTGGCAACGAAGACTGGGTGCCGCAGGAGGAGGACTGAGTGGTGTCGCGAGAGTGTGCTTGGGCGTTCACGTGGTCTGGTGATGCGCTGGGGAGAGTGTATGGCGTTAAACGTCTACTGAATGTGATGGAGGGTGGACGGTGGAGGATGGCCTCAGCACAGTGTTCTATCATTAAACGCTGTATAGGTGTGAGAGATCTAAACAGTCAATACACACGGTAGATTGTTATCCACACCGTCTCATTATGATGAATGGCTTGTAGTTACCAGAGTCATATAGTAAAACGTTATACATTGTCATATGAAGTCTTGGGGAAATGGGAAACTGTTGATCAAACAATAACAGCTTGGGCATGTGTAAGAGCGGGTGTCACTTTAATGCATTTTACGTGTACATACAGTATATATATATATATATACATATATATATATATATATGAATATATGTTTATGTATATGTATATATGTATATATATATATATATATATATATATATATATATATATATATATATATATATATATATATATATATATATATAAATATATATATATACATAGTTTATTTATATTTATATATGTAATATGTCATCGGTTGAATATCTACTGAGAGTGTCTGTTTTGATGTCAGAAGTGCTCTTGTGACCAACACTACACAGTGCAGTCTTCCGTGGTTAATCTTAAATTTATCAGTACTTACCCAATCTCGTCGAACTGCAGTAGATCTAGGGGTAGAAGTGCGCGTGTGCGTGGATATAGTTCTGCTGGTCTGCTGGGTGCTCTAACCATTTTGATCAAAAGCTATATTATATATATATATATATGTATGTATATATATATATATATATATATATATATATATATATATATATATATATATATATATATATATATATATATATATATATATATATATATATATATATATATATATATATATATATATATATATATATATATATATATATATGTATATTTATATATATATATATATATATATATATATATATATATATATATATCACTATATCACAAAGTATACACCCGCCGGCAACAAATACCGAGAATATAGGATGATTATCACAACTATGCTGGTGGTGTAGTATCCATTCAATATTTGATCCTTTCCTAAACCCCAAAACCCTATGTGACCCGTAATGTTAGGTTCGATGCATATATGCTGGTTGTCCATATACATAATAATATGGAGAAGACAGACAGGACATATTATTATGCCCATACGGACAGTAAGTAAGGACACATGCAGGTGATCATATACCCGGGAGTCTCTGCACATGAATGTTCCATTACAGATGCAGTTCACAGACAAACAAAGGAATTTGTGTACAAAACTTATCAAACAATACATCTGTGCACGTGATGCCCATCGAGTTGTATGTAGTACAGTTTGGCCATAAACACTTTACAGCCGGAAATATTGAGGTAAAAGGAAACCAACCCAAATCTGCATTCATAGCCGACGATTAAAGTTTGTCTATACATATTAGATTGAAATAGCAAAATGCGGTTCTGTCCTGCATGCCCAAACCCCTTAATTAGGTGTGAAGATGCACCTGATCTCAGGTGCGGTAGGTACTTATGCGACAAAGCAACACAGATATATCTGTAGCAGAGTAGAGGTAACGTGGATATCCACAACGCATATGTTCCATTCGTAACGCCTTTTGGTAGTCATATGTGTGTGAATGGAATATATACATTGGTGTATACATATATATCCACCTGCGCAAAAGGTCCTATCTTATCTCTGTGAAAGCCAGATATATATACCCGTACCCACAATCTACAGCAATACTCACTAAAATGGACACTATAATCGACTGCCATTCTAAGTGATGCTTTCAACAAATACAATTGTATGCAATTATTAGGGTAGTCACAGTACACATCATCTCCACTTCGTGGTTCGTTATCCGAAACAACAGAAACGGCAACACATTTGACCAACACACATGATATAACCGACAACGCAACACACGTACATCGTTATACACCAACCCCCCAACCATACACGCTAATGCGTAGGGGTGCTACATACTAAATCAAACTAGGGCCATATGCACACACCGATTTATTAATCATATGACAATAATTGGCCTATTAAAGCCAGCAAGTTGCACGTACCTGCACCTGTCCTAGAAAAGTGTACTTTAGGGCTTATCTCCAAGTCATCTGATTAGCAGATAAGCGCCAACCCCTGAGGAGGTCCAAGCGAAGACCACTCACTGAGCATTTCTACACAGCGCAATATAAATAGTGCTAGACAAACGGCCATCACTACAGCCATGCATCACGCATACACTTTAAACACATAGGGTATTATATATACACTATAATGGAGTCAGTATTTTTGTACCAAGTGGTGCAGCAATCATACATTCACAGAGTATTGCACTCATGAGATAAACATCAGTTGACTCATATGATATGTCGTCTGTTGCTATTTATATATTTACATACACAGTGATATAGACAGACAACAGTTGACTCATAAGATATGTCGGCTGTTGCTATTTATATATTTACATACACAGTGATATAGACAGACATCAGTTGACTCATAAGATATGTCGGCTGTTGCTATTTATATATTTGTAACCACAGTGATATAGACAGACATCAGTTGACTCATAAGATATGTCGGCTGTTGCTATTTATATATTTGTAACCACAGTGATATAGACAGACAACATTTGACTCATAAGTTATGTTGGCTATTGCTATTTATTTATATATATATATAGTACGATATAGACAGACAGCAGTTCACGTACCCTTGCGTATTTATTGCCAGTCATATGCCAAACGAAAGGATCCCAAGCGTCATGAACATCACCCCATGGTATTTATTGAGATATATCACATTCCTTATCAGTCAGCATGGTAGTCTGTAGCTGATTGCCCCATAGTTCACTTTTTAAAGCTATTACTTCCCTAAAGTATTGTGGTCCTTGCAAATGGCCCATAACAACGCACAAAGGGTTTTAGTGCTTTAGAGTTTTAGCGTTATAGTGTTTAGAGTTTTAGAGTTTTGGGGTTGCAAGGTTTAAGGGATAGGGTTTAGAGTTTAGGGTTTAGGATTTTAGGGTTTAGGGGTTTGTTGTCCCATGACACTTTTCGACGCGTATTGCCGACACAGGTCAAGATATGATCCGCCCTGAGTGTAGACACACTTCGTATGGAGGGGTATGTGTACACCATCTGGTGTGCGTACGACAACTTGTCGTATGATTGCACCATGTAATGGACAATGTGGTGAGCGTACGACAACTTGTCGTATGCAAGTACAAGGCGATGGATAATGGATCCAAGGCCGCTTGTTTACGCACACCTTAGCGACACTGCAACGAGAAGCTCAGAGAAACACACTCTTTAACTCTCCACCCAGCTTATCAACCCATTAATGTACTAACCACGTCAACCTACAACACCACAGGGGAGGTTGGCCCCAATTAGAGACCCCTTGGTGGCCACAGAACGCCCTTCTCCTTTACCGGGTGCCTTCCACTTGGGCACATGCCTGGTAGTCGCCGCGCGCTTGTCGTCTCCCTTGAGTCTCTTGCGCATCTCCGGTCGCTCATACTCATCCACATCCACTGCATCCACCACCCCCCACTCGGCCTTCAGCGCCTGCCTGTCCGCGATGCGTTTGTCGTGCAGCACTTGCACGTTGAGGCGTCGGCGTTCCTTCTTGTACGTGTGCCAGCGTATGCCTGGCTGTCGCATGCGCTTAGCGTGGCGCACGGCCTCTGCACTGGCTGTGCGCCGTTGTCGCGCGGACTCTTCGTACGTCACTCCCGCCACATCGTCGTCCCCGTGCGCCCCCACAGCGTCTGGATGTGCCTGTAGCGCTCGCGTGGCGTGGCGTGGGCCGTGTGAGGTGTTGGTGGGGTTAAGCTCGTTCATCATGGCGTCTATTGTGGCCACCTGCACGCGTGAGATCCACGTGGGGTCGACGCACTCGTTGAGCATGTCCTGGTGGTGGATCCACAGCGCAAAAGCCTCGTCCTTGCCGCGCTCCTGCGCCATCATCATGCAGACGTCCGGAAGACTTCGGGTCAGGTGCGGCCCGGCAACCTCGTATTGATCCCAGAACCGCGTCAGTATAGGGCCTAAACTGTCCCATTTCCTGGCGTGGGCGTGGGCGTACAGGCACGCAGACACCGTCTGACTACGCAGGGGTATGTTCTGCTTCACCAACGATGCATAGACGTTGGTGGCCTCGTGGTACATGTACAGATAGCTCAGCGCCTGCACTAGTTTGTAGTGCCCGTGTTCGTACATGGCCCAGTGTTCGCTGCCGAGGTCTTCGCGGCCGTCTCGCGGGTCGGTGAACAGCCCGTGCCTATTCTGCGCGTCCCGGAATGTGTCGATGACATCCATAGCGGTACGCTCGGAGCGCACTTCGGGGTACTGTGGGTCCAGCAGAGTGTCCATGCGCTGGCAGATGAATTCGTAGTCGCAGGTGATCTTGTCGGCCTTGAGGCGTTTGTACAGCACATTCTGCCCCTTAAGGTCAGCGACGTTGTACACGACCTTGTACGTGGCCAGAGTGGGCCGCAGGTCTTTGCGTCGTTCTATGAAGGCTCGGTTAGTCATCTCGTTCAGCATACTATACGCCTGTACTGCATCGTCGTGCTCCGGGTTAAGCCTGCGGCCGTGCACAAGCGCTTCCATGCACAGCGTGTATACATCGGCTGTGGCACGTTCTCGCACATGCTCGAGGTTGAAGAAGGTGAGAGCATGGTCCCCCCGGCGCCGCTTGTAGCAATCCTTGAACACGTACGTGACCGTGTCTATGTTGTACGGGATGCCTCGTAGCTTCATCTCATTGACCACATCAAACACGCGCAGTGGCGACTTGCGCTTGGAGATACACTCCAGCAGCAGGTTGTACGTGCGCTGCCGAGGCTTATCGATGAACTTGGTGGCGGGTCTGTCGGTGGCCCATATAAAGGCTTGCTCAGCCCAGTACACCATGTCGATCTGCGTGAAGGTCTCCATCAAGTCCTCTAGCTTGGTCAGCGGGTCGGGCAGGCGCCGGAAGTGTTTAATATGCGTGTTGCACACCTGGAATAGCTTGCGAGAGACATTCACGGCGTCGGTTAGGGGCATGTACTTCACTGCATCCATGACCGTGTACATGGCCTCTGTATCCACCCCCTGGCAGTCGGGGTTGTCCTTGAGATCGCTCAGTATCTGCAGCATCAGGAACCAGTTGTGTGAGCTGGCGGCCACACGTATGTGCTCGTGCACGTACGCGTCGACTACAGCCTCTTTCGTGGCTGAGGACTGTGTGTGGGGTACTGTGTGTGTGTGTGGTGTTGTATGTGTATGGTCAGAGCCCCCTTCGTATGCATCTACGTCTAATTCTCTGTGCGTTGCAGCAGTTACCTCAGCCGCTACACGACCCGCATACGCCTCGCGTGCAATCGCCATGCCTGTTGTCTCTCGTGTGCTTTCGTGTACATCTCTGTCATCCCTGTGTGCGTCTGTCATATTCATATCCGTTGCATGCGCCTGATGTTCCTCACTGTCACCCTCTAAGGCACGGTTGGTTGCTTTTGCCCAGTGCGATCCATCACCACCATGCACACCGTTGCATTGAGACGTTGCAGCTTCCTGTCGTCTACCCGGCCTGTCTTTAAAAGGCTGTACGCCCCAACCATAACTAGGATCCGAGGTTATAGTACCTGCCTCATTATCTCCACCTATACCTATGTGTGGTGTAGATGCCTTCTCGTCCCTGTGTGAAGCACCCACTCTCTCTACTGGTTCCAGCAAGTCCTTTGGCGTGATCTCACGCTGAGCCATCCACCTGACCATTCCATCCATTGCAGTAGACGACCGTTTCACGGCAGCCTTCTTGCCCTTGCGCTTGCTACTACTGCGAGTATCTGCACCATTCGATTCACTCGTGTGTGGTGCATGTATTCTGTCCTCCATTTCGCCGGCACTCGATGTGGTGTAGAAGCGTGCTCTCCTGCTCACCAGGTGTGGCTGCAAGCGTGCGCCCTCTGGCATGGCACAGTTATAATGCGACAGTCTACCTGAAAGTACCCTGTCATCAGTTTTAGAGCTGTTAACAACACTCCGCCTGGACGTGTTTACGTACCCCCGCATACATCTACTCGATGCATCTCTTCTGAAAGTGCCGAGGGACGGGCTATATGTAGCGATGGCGTATGTATTTGCCGCAGTGTAATTCTTGTGCATAGCACAACACATGCGAACGCGCACGACAGCGCCAGCTATTGCACAGGCCATCTTCGTCATAGAAACTAACAATCTAATCTCCGTTGCGTGTAATTCTAGCAATTTCCCTCGATAAAGGCTTATAGGGAACGTGTGATAGCACCGACTCCACTGAATAACTACCGGAGTCGCCTAGCACACGTATTGCTGCGGTACTCTCGATGGGCTTGATGCTCATACTACTGCTGTATTGTATCGCTGAGCATGCGTGCAGCTGACTCTCTGCAACTACACTGATTGATGACCTCTGCTGATATGTCTCAGCACAGTTACGTAGTTGTATTAGTCTGTTTGTTCAATATACGAGGCTACGGTTTTTTCATACGTGTATATTGATCTTCTGGAAAATCATGTTTTAGCAGGATACCGACGGAACGCCATGAGCAGGGTTTAGGGTTTAGGGTTTTGCGCTCTCGAATTATTTCAGGCGAGTCTATGAATCATCAGATATCGCATCTATTTATTTTATGGAAAGTATGTAGATGACTGTACTGGCTTATCTTTACGTATTTGAAGATACGACTACGCTGCATCAATACACACACTTATATATATATAGATATATATTTCTATATACAAATATATATATATATATATATCAAGTGATTATGACTATCGACGGGACACGTATCAGCGTTGCTGAGCGCAGACGGCGAGTGTGTGTTATTGGTGCCGGTGCGGGGGGATTGATCTCATGCAAGGAATTGATTGACCAAGGTCTAGAGGTCGTGGTGTATGAAGCAGCGGAGTGTGTTGGTGGCACATGGGTATTGCGTGACCAGGATGAAGGTAAAAGTACAAGTGATAGTTCAACGGGTTACAGTAACCGAGGACTGGATGTAGGTCAGCATTCGTCCATGTATGATGCATTACACACGAATCTGCCCAAAGACCTGATGAACATACCTGGTTTCACAATGGGAGATGTTCACACTGAGCGGTATCCCCATCGTACTGTGGTCCGAGACTACTTACAGGACTACTGCGATGTATGTGGTTTGGCTGCGCATATCCAGTTCAACACCACCGTGACCCGCGTAGAGTACATGGGAAGTAGTGTTGCATGCACCGACGCAGAAACACCCCAACTATACAACTGCGACAGACAGTGGAGTGTGCATCTCCTCACCAATGTGGATGGATTTGTCGAGGAGCGCGTAGAACGCTTTGACTCCATTGTCAGTGCGAATGGTCACTACTCACAGCCACGGCTGCCCACAGGGAGACTAAGCCAGCAACTGAAGACACACTACAGGGGGAGTGTTATACACAGCCACCGCTATAGACGGCCCAATGGATACGAGGGAAAGGTCTGTGCGCTGTTGGTAACGGGTCGTTCGGTTGTTTTAAACGCGTTTGGATGGTAGATAGTAAGGCTTTAAGGACATGTCGTGGGGATGGATTGGTTCGAGGGATAGTACGTACGCCACATGTTTACGTATTGAACTATTGTACAGATCAATGGCCACTGGAGAAAGTATCGTTAGGGGTGCTTATACGTATGCATATGTACTTCTAATCCCACAGTGCTGGTTGTGTGCAACCTATTGTATGTGCTGCATTGTATGGGCGAACCATGCTGCATTGTATGGGCGAACCATGCGGCATGTGCATGTGTGTCCTTCTCACCAAGTACGCATAGTTTTACAGCTTGCCACTGTTTTAGTTATGGTGTGTTCAATGCAAATGATACAGACGTGAATGTGTGGTAAATAGTACTAACACACATAGTACACAACATGACCTTCATGGTATAAATACTACTAACATACATAGTACACGTCACCTGCATAAGTTGAATAGTACTAACATACATAGTACACACCTTCACCTGCATGATATAAATAATACTAACATACATAGTACACGTCACCTGTATGAGATGAATAGTACTAACATACATAGTACACAACATCACCTGCGTGAGATCAATAGTACTATCATACATAGTACACAACATTACCTGCATGAGATCAATAGTACTAACATACATAGTACACAACATTACCTGCATGAGATCAATAGTACTAACATACATAGTACTCACCATCATCTGCATGAGATGAATAGTACTACCATACATAGTACACAACATCACCTGCATGAGACCAACAGTCTTCACAACCGACCCGGCAGGGACACAATGTCGTTTTGTGTAAACTGATGCGCTCATGTTAAGGATATCGCATTCCAACCAACCACCACGCAATGTTCACTTCACCACAACGGTGTCTAGAAGTGAAAGACAAGACAAACCCCGCATGCATACGATCACTCTCTTGAGGATAGATGTGTTTTCTAATACTCTCTGTCCGCTGCATCTCTTTGAACCAAGCACATATGGTTACGAAAACATCGCTCACACAACACAACACAACACCCAAGTACGACACATTACCCATATCCTATACACACACCGGTGAACTCAGCACTTTTAATGTACTACCTATACACTTCTAACGCATTACCCACACAGACCATCGCTGTGGTGGGTGGGGGGCCAAGTGGCAGAGACATCGCACGCGACCTAGCCTCCACAGCTACGCACGTGTACCTGTGCGCCAATGTACCAACTGACAGTTATCTGCGACAACAGGCCAACTGCACTGTCTATGGGCGGTTGCGTGGTGTGAGTGAGCAGGGTATGTATTGTGTTGTTATGTGACCGTGTGTTTTATGTAGTGGGTCGTGTGGTGGAGATAGTAGTCTCCCATTGATTCTTCTGTGTCTGTGAGTTGTGGGTAGTGTGTAGTTTAGTGTGTAGTCGTATAATATTGTGAGTGAGCAGGTATGTGTTGTGCTGAGTTATGTGACCGTGTGTTGTGTGTAGTGGGTCTTTTGGTGGAAATAGTAGCCTCCCATTGATTCTTCTGTGTCTGTGAGTTGTGGGTAGTGTGTAGTTTAGTGTGTAGTCGTATAATATTGTGAGTGAGCAGGTATGTGTTGTGTTGAGTTATGTGACCGTGTGTTGTGTGTAGTGGGTCGTGTGGTGGAAATAGTAGCCTCCCATTGATTCTTCTGTGTCTGTGAGTTGTGGGTAGTGTGTAGTTTAGTGTGTAGTCGTATAATATTGTGAGTGAGCAGGTATGTGTTGTGCTGAGTTATGTGACCGTGTGTTGTGTGTAGTGGGTCGTGTGGTGGAAATAGTAGCCTCCCATTGATTCTTCTGTGTCTGTGAGTTGTGGGTAAGTTGTTGTTTTATAATTGAATCAGCAGGATTAGTTGTAATGTTTAGGGTTTTGGGATTAGTTCTACTACCAGTGAAAGTGTGATACGTTCCATGGGAAGTCTTGTACGTGCACAGTGAGTTTCGTGCATGGCGTTGGGTGGGCAGCACATCATTAGCCATCGCAGTGCATTGCTCAGTCGAGTGCAGCGGTGGTCAGTGTTTGTCATAACATCCCCTGGCGCAGGGTTTAGCCAAAAACCCTAAAACTGACAATGACTGCGTCATCAGTAGATACGATGACTCATAGTTTCTCAGGCGGTGGTGTCTCCACTGTCCGACTTAACTGCATCGCTTTGGTGCGTGGTGTTGTATATCATAAATATGTATTCTAAAGTGAAGTCCCAATTGTGAATGGTCCACATCGTGGCACGCGAACCTGTCTGGTAGATAGAGGGTTGTCCTATGTTTGTCCCAAACAATAGGTTAGGTGCCTTGTGCTGGTCTTTGGGTAGGGTAATGAGATCAGGATACGGTATGCATTACCCTGGCTTACTAGACTGTTGTACTTAGCCCATCTGTAGGTAGCGTTGCACCGTGAGCCGGTATATAGTGGTATCTGGTATAAACCCAGGCTTCGTAGACTCTTATACTATCACCCATCTGTAGGTAGCGTTGCACCGCGAGTCAATATATAGTGGTAGGGTTTGTCTGGTATAAACCCGGGCTTAGCAGACTCTTATACTATCACCCATCTGTAGGTGCGCTAGTTGCATCCGACGGCACTCAGCTTTCGGGGGTTGATGTGGTGGTTCTGTGCACTGGCTACAACTACGATCTCCCGTACTTCAAAGGTATTGCAAGCTGGGTCAAACCCCTAGATTCTAGGGCTGCACGTTGTCCTGTTGCATATGTGTCTGCACTGTTTGCATGAGTTTCCGCTGCATCTGAGTTTTTTTCAAGTTTCGTATGGTGTTCTTTGCCTGGCACGGGTGCGCCACAGCCCATTGTCTTTGTAAATAGGACAGAGGTGGCCCATTGTCTTTGTAAATAGGACAGGGGTAGCCCATTGTCGTTGTAAATAGGACACGGGTGGCCCATTGTCATTGTAAATAGGACAGGGGTGGCCCATTGTCTTTGTAAATAGGACAGCGGTGGCTCATTCGCCAGGGACACGGACTCCTGCTGGCATTGCGCAAGTCTGTGACCATAATAATCTTACCTGCGTTTGCGTCCACTGTCATCTGTCTGTTTTCTTCTTTGCTCGCCTGCTCTCACCCGTGGCGTTCTGATGAAAAAATCGATCTACTGATATGTGAGCTGTAGTGCTCTGGCCCATACGATGAATGCGTTGCGTTCTCTTGGTACGCCTGACGTACTGTGACGATGCGTGCACGCTGCAACTGAGTTATTGGTGCAATATGGCAGTCCGTATGTGCGTGATTCTGACATAATACGTGTTGTAGACATGTGCTAAATCCACTGATCTAGTTATGAAATCTATATGCACTGATCTATCTATGAGATGGGCGTTTGTGCCGATCGTCTCTGCATTCTACAATCAACTCCAGATAACAAATACACGTATTCCGATTAAGACACCTTGGTTGCCTAGTAGCGACTGATTGCATTGCTACTCCCCAGGCACTACGCTAGACCGAGTTTCTCCGACTAAGAAGTACCTGGAGCGGCTATACCTTCACTTCTTCGATATAGACTACCCGAGTGTGTGCCACATTGGGCTGCCCTTTTCCATAGTACCGTTTCCACTGTTCCAGTACCAGGCCAAACTGGCTGCACGGGTGTATGCAGAGAAGGTGCAGCTACCTACACTGGGACAGATGGTCCAAGAGAGGGCAGCTGAGGAGCAGATAGCGCTGGACTGGGCAGCGAGTGAGGTCCAAAACACTGAGGCAGAGGTGCAAGATGAGGACATAGTGGATCCGTTGAACAGAGTACACCACTTCAACCCACCCGGACACCCTCACAAGCAGTTCGACTACTGTGATGCGATAGCGGACATGTGCAACGGAGGCCCGGCAGTGGGTGTCAGTGCGTCTGAGACAGACGAGACATGGGACAAGCACAAGGACGCGTGCACCAACGCAGCCCATAACACCCCACTGTACCTGCACCCGAATAACGGGACAGGGACAGGGCAGGACAGTGCGCTAGTAGGCGAGGACATCGCACCCACAGCGGCGAGCGCTTCTCCCAATGGGGCCAATGGGACTGTGAGTGGTGCAGCGCCTGTTGAGCACACTCCGCCCTACTTCAAAGACTTGTTCGCTGGCGCGAAGGATGAGCGGTTTGCGCTATTGGGTTTTTAGTTGTTGGGTTTTTAGCCCTCGCCATCACACTCTGAAGCGATGACATTGCCTTAGTGCCGCACGGGTGCTGTACTCTAGTGATCTGTGATGCTTAGGGTTCTAGGGTTTAGGGTTTATGGCTTTAAAGTGGTAATAGTAGAGTCGCTGTCACATTGCGTCTAGTGCAGAGGCGGTTAATTGTTAACATAGAATGAAAACCTCATCCCAACAACAGATGCGATATCGAATGGTCCGTTGAGATAGGGTCAGACATAACGAACTAGTGCAGTTCAGTGTGTATTCCAAATAAACACAGACAACAAACTAGTACAGCTGTAGCTGATAAACCAAGATTCCTTCCTCATTTGCGCCTCATGCGATGCGCTGCACGTATCAAATCATTCACTAACACAGACAGCTCCACACGGCCAAAGGAGTGGCAGATAAAGAATACATTACCCGATAGGTGGATCATGCGGTTCGAAGCGCCACTAAGTGAAGTCTGAGATCTAGATATAAAACTCAACTCCTAATCCATCGAACCGACCTACAGTACAATCGATGCAGTAGGCAGCTTTGATACAGAAATGCAGCACGAGCGTACGACGGGCACCGATTCTTCGTGAACAATCAGATGTTCAACTGATGCAGCTACAGACACCTATACATATCTGATGCGTCCAATTAAGGGTTCAGGTTTTAGTTTTAGGGTTTTAGAAAATCGGTGGATTCAAACTTTAGCGCAGAGATCCGAAAACGGTGAAGATAAGTTCGGAGAAAGCCACCACGAAAGACAATCGAAACTGTGCCAATTAAACCGCCAGCCGTAACACGCCTACTCGCGACACCATTTCGGTACATGCACCTAAACTACCAACTAATTATTGTGGCCATCAATGCATGACAACACGCGACGATATTACGATGTGAATGTAATTGTATTCGAGAAATAAACTTACAGGTATATGTATTCAAATTTGGCGTAACAGCATATGAATTACCATGCTTAGCTTTGAAGTATAGTATTGCCGAAATTAAAAAATATGACATTCAATCTTTTAGTCCCTGTATGTGCATATACTTGTAAAATTTGTATACAATGCATATATATATATATATATATATATATATATATATATATATATATATATATATATATATATATATATATATATATATATATATATATATATATATATATATATATATATATATATATATATATATACATATATATATATGCATATTATATGCATGTATATATAGCACATATATATATATATAGCATAATATATATATATTATATATATTATATATTATATATAATATTATATATATATATATATATATATATATATATATATATATACATATATATATATAATATAAACATAAATATACAATATATATGCATACACAACATATGTAATAATATGTATGTGTTGCGTGCGTGCGTTGATGATGATGATGATGATGTTGTGATGATGATGATGTGTTGTTGATGTGATGTGATGTTGTGCATTATGTAATATTATTATTGTATATTATATTATATTAATATGTAATAATATATATTAATAATAATATGTATGTATGAAAAAGAAATATTGCATATTATATACATAATATAATATGCATATGCATAATACATATAATAATAATATTATATGTATATAATAATATGTAATATTATACAATACATTACATATTACAATAATGTACAATGTATACATGCATATATATACATATTATAATAATATTAATATGCCTTATAATAATAATATGTATTATAATGCATGCATATATGTATATGCAATATGATATAATATAATATGTATGGTATTATTATTAATGCATAATGTATATGTAATATGTATATGCATACATAACCATGATATGTATACATATATAATATATTAATATATTATTTATATATATTATTATTAATATTATAATATTATAATATATATTAATATACATATATTATTATATATATACATACATTATATATATATGTATGTATATATATATATGTAATAATAATAATATATACATATATATATATATATATATATATATATATATGTATATATATATATATATATATATATATATATATATATATATATATATATATATATATATATATATATATATATATATATATATATATATATATATAGTGCATAGGAATACAGGCATCGATATATTAGTTGAAAACCTAGAGATGAATATTTTAGAACCCTTATAGGTTCGCCGTGAACTTTGAAAGTAGGAACTGATCAATTTATCGATCCTTATTCTACGCAACATTGTACTACAACTTTGCTAATGATCTAAACTTATTTCTCCAGCCCTTCAGAGATGTATGTCCTAAACTTATTTCACCTGCGCTTCAGAGATGTCCTAAACTTAGTTCACCTGCGCTTCAGAGATGTCCCAAACATAGTCCTCCTGCGCTTCCTTCACAAATATCCTAAACTTAGTTCTCCTGCGCTTCAGAGATATCTTAAACTTAGTTCACCTATCCTTCAAAGTTATCCAATCTACTGCTCTGAAGTAAGAGGCTTAATCACTTTGGCAGGCACCCCAGCGCAGACCGTATTGCTGGGTAAGTCCTTAGTCACAACTGCACCTGCACCCACCACCACATTGTCGCCTATGGTTACACCCGGACATATCGTCACGTTTGCCCCGAACCAGCACTTGTCTCCCACATGAATGGGCCTGGCATACTCATCCCCTCTGGCCCGTGCCTCAGCGTCTGTAGGGTGGGTGGCCGTAGTTACTTGGCATCCAGGCCCAAACAGCACATCATCGCCAAATGTCACTAAGTTACAGTCCAGGATGCAACACCCGTGGTTCATATAGAAGTTCTTGCCTACACTGATGTTATAGCCGTAGTCACAGTAGAAGGGCGGCTCAAGCCACACATTGTCTAGATTCTGTTGGAATAGTTTCTTCACCAGCGCATTGCGCTCGCCTGTCTTACTGGGATGCATTTGATTAATTTCCCAGCAGATTGCCTTAGCGGTTTGCCTGTCATTTGTCAGTTCCTCAGTGAATGCGATGTAGAGGTCGCCATCCAGCATCTTCTGCTTCTCGCTGCGTGCATCTGTCATGTCCACTAAATTGGTTGTATCTAAGGCACCAGATTATAGATGTGTTGAATGATATACGATGACACTGTCTTGTCGCTCAATGCTTATGCAGAAGGTGTCGGCGCCAAACAGCACATTGCATTCGACTGGGCACAACCCAGATACCTTGAAGTATTTACATATAAATATAGCAAATCAGACAACAACTCAGAACTCAAACCCTACTTCAACTGTGCTGATGTTGATTACATATTCTGATCAGAGTATGCTGCTCATGTTGATTATTCAGGGCTATTCACATAGCCACTAAACCCTAAAACCCTAATAATAACTAATATATATTTATTTTTATAAAAAAATCATATATATATATATATATATATATATATATATCACTGTCTGTTGTTTATTGATTGAGTCTTAATCCTCACTTCAGAAGGTGCGAGTGTTGATGATTCACTGTATATTGTTTATTTACTGAGTCCTATTAACCGCTTCAAAAAACCGCTTCAGAAGGTGGGATAGATCGGTCCTTTTGGCCCCGGTGTTGGCTTGTACTTCTGTACGAAGGATGTGTTTGCGATCTCTTCCTTTACGGGTTCTGTGTTTGAAACGGATAAATAAAACACTTTGGTCGGTGCGCAGATATCGTTTGTGGGCTTAAAGCTACTTGCTGAGATGGACATACACACTGTCTGCAAACTCTCATTGCAATCTCAATGATATTACATCATAGTATATAGCGCAGCATGTGTACTGCCAGTAATGAGTACAGCCATTCACCGCACACTGCACCTTCGGTCCTCGAGCACCCGACTCTAAACCCCAACAACACAATCAGTCTATATACTATGCAACACATAAGCTACGCCTGTACGCTTCACGCTCAAGCGCTTCTCGTGATGTAAGTACAACTTACGTCTCTCATCGAGCCACCTCAGAACCTTCTGCTCCTTGCCGTTGATTAACATTTTGAATGTCTGCACGCGAGCGTCGTGGCGTGCGCGCAGAATAGCCTAGTGGGTGCAGAAAATGAGATAGCAAGGTGAGCAGCAGATGTGGCAGTGTCTGAGGTGATGGCATGAATGTAAGCTTAGGTGATGGCATGAATGTAAGCCCAGGTGATGGCATGAATGTAAGCCCAGGTGATGGCATGAATGTAAGCCCAGGTGATGGTATGAATGTAAGCTTGGGTGATGGCATAAATGTAAGCTCAGATGATTGCATGAATGTAAGCTCAGATGATGGCATGAATGTAAGCTCGGATGATGGCATGAATGTAAGCTCAAATGATGGCATGAATGTAGGCTTGGGTGATGGTATGAATGCAAGCTTAGGTGATGGCATAAATGTAAGCTCGGGTGATAGCATGAATGTAAGCTCAGGTGATGGTATGAATGTAAGCTCAGGTGATGGTATGAATGTAAGCTTAGGTGATGGCATGAATGTAAGCTCGGGTGATAGTATGAATGTAAGCTCAGGTGATGGTATGAATGTAAGCTCAGGTGATAGTATGAATGTAAGCTCAGGTGATAGTATGAATGTAAGCTCAGGTGATGGTATGAGTGTTATCCTACAGCTAATGCCCTAGCAAGTACACTTGGCCTGTCTCTCTCACTCTCTCGCTTAAGCCAACCGACACAGCACTCACCTCATCAACTACGTCGGCCTCGTACAGCTTCAGACAGTCTCGTCTGAAGTCCTCGATGACGACGTAGAACTGTGAATGAAGCGAAGCAATTGACTTGCCATTAGCACACACGTACCATCAGTCTAGAGTTCGTAGGTTGAAAGCCATTAGTATTGTATACAATTGCAACACACCTACCATCAGTCTAGGGTTCTTAAGTTTAAAGCCGTTGCACTGTATACAGTTGCAACACACCTACCATCAGTCTAGGGTTCTTATGTTTAAAGCCATTAGCGTTGTATACAGCTGCAACACACCTACCATCAGTCTAGGTTTCTTAGGTTTAAATAGATCTAAACCGGCAAGTAATGTCACTTTCATTGAGGGTTGTAAGGGCCCGTATAAACAAAAAATAGGTTTTTTACAAAATAGTTGATGTAAAATAGGGCAACGGCCTTATATTGAATGTGTGATGCCCTACATAAGAACCCAAAACATTTTTTTTGAGATATTTTACCCAAAACCGTATAGGTATTTTTTTAGTTTTGAATCGCAACCCAAAAGATCATAAAAATAGTACGTATTTATGCGAGGTTCGTTAGTTTATGTACTTTTTTGGACGATAACGTAAAACTATTGTGCAAGTTGAAGGTTTCCGAGGTTCCCAGACCCTCGGAAAGTTGACCTCGAAATAGTAAAATATCGATTTTTCTTTAAAAGTCGTTCCTGTACATTCATTGGTCCATAACTATTTTGAGGCAACTATTTCGGTTGACTATATCTCGTTTGTACGGGCCCTAAGCACAGTCATCAAAGTCAAATTAGCCGGCACACCACGTCGCAAACATTAAACACATATACAATACACGCCAGCAAAACAAGCCCCCACTTACATATACAGATCACTCCCCACCCCCCCACACACACACCACCTATCCTTGTAGTCCACTACCACCACCTATATTTGCACTACCCATGCCTGTTCCATTACCTCATTCGAGTGCAGTCGCCTGGCCTTGGCTTCTCTCAGCAGTCGCTCGAGCGCTTCCTTCGTCTCTCGCTCTGCCCTGGCCCTCCGCTTGCGGCGTATCTGACCCACTAGTAGTGACAGCAACACACCAAACACTCCCAGCATCAGCATGGACAGCGTGCGCACCCACCGACGCAGCCGACACTCCAGGCTGATGAGGGCCAGGGCTTTGTCCACGTGGATGTAGGGGTCTGCGTCCATGTGCTCTAGGAACACGCAGGGGCGGCGCATGGCTGCCGATAGAGTGTGTGTTTGTATGGGGGGGGGAATAAGGTGAGGGAATAGGGGAGAGCGGTGGGGGGGGATGGAATAGCATAGGCATACTACGAATGCCTACCATACTACTATTGCTTACCATACTACCATTGCTTACCATACTACCATTGCTTACCATACTACCATTGCTTACCATACTACCATTGCTTACCTTACTACCATTGCTTACCATACTACCATTGCTTACAAATCTACTTTTGCTTAACCATACTACTATTGCTTACCATACTACCATTGCTTAACATACTACCATTACCTACCATACTACCATTGCTTACCATACTAAGATTTCTTACCAAACTACCATTACTTACCATAATACTAATACTTACCACACTACCATTGCTTACCATAATACCATTGCCTACCATACTACCATTGCTTACGATACTAGGATGATTTACCAAACTACCATTGCTTTACCATAATACTATTGCTTACTATACTGCCACTACTTACCATACTACCATTGCCTATCATACTACTATTGCTCACACACGACCATTGTTTTGCCATATTACTATTGCGTATATCATACTACCATTGCTTACCATACTACTATTGCTTACCATACTACCATTGCTTACCATACTACCATTGCCTACCATACTACCATTGCTTACCATACTACCATTGCTTAACATACTACCATTACCTACCATACCACCATACCACCATTGCTTACCATACTAAGATTTCTTTTTACCAAACTACCATTACTTACCATAATACTAATACTTACCACACTACCATTGCTTTTACCATAATACCATTGCCTACCATACTACCATTGCTTACGATACTAGGATGTCTTACCAAACTACTATTGCTTACCATACTACCATTGCTTACTATACTACCACTACCATTGCTTGGCGCCATACTACCATTACCATACTACTATTGCTTATGCTAATGACCATTGCTCACCATACTGCTATTGCATATCATACTACCATTGCTTTGCCATTATACTACTATTGCTTTACCATACTACCATTACCATACTACTATTGCTTACTATACGACCATTGCTCACCATACTACTATTGCATATCATAATACCATTGCCTACCATACTGCCATACTACATTGCTTACGATACTAGGATGATTTACCAAACTACCATTGCTTACCATAATACTATTGCTTACTATACTACCACTACTTACCATACTACCATTGCTTATCATACTACTATTGCTCACAATACGACCATTGTTTACCATATTACTATTGCATATCATACTACCATTGCTTACCATACTACCATTGCTTACCATAATACCATTGCCTCACCATACTACCATTGCTTGCTTACGATACTAGGATGTCTTACCAAACTACTATTGCTTACCATACTACCATTGCTTACTATACTACCATTGCTTACCATACTACCATTACCATACTACTATTGCTTACTATACGACCATTGCTCACCATACTACTATTGCATATCATACTACCATTGCTTACCATACTACTATTGCTTACCATACTACCATTGCTTACCATACTACCATTGCTATCACCATACTACCATTGCTTTACCATACTACCATTGCATAATATACTACAATTGCTTACCCATATTACCATTGCTTACCATACCATACAACTTGTTGCTTACAATACGACCATTGTTTACCATACTACTATTGCATATCATACTACCATTGCTTTGGCCCCGTTACTACCATTACTTACCATACTACCATTGCTTTTCACCATACTACCATCACTTAATCATACTACCATTGCTTTAACCATACTACCATTGCTTTTTACCATACTACCATTGCCTCACCATACTACCATATACATTGCTTACCATACTAAGATTTCTTACCAAACTACCATTGCTTACCATACTTCTATTGCTTACCACAATACCATTGCTTACCATAATACCATTGCTTTTTACCATACTACTGGATTGCTTACCATACGACCATTTGCTTACTATATACTACCATTGCTTTCGCCATATTACCATTGTTTTTACCATACTACTATTGCTTGCTTTACCATACTACCATTGCAAACTATACTACCATTGCTTACCTTACTAACATTACCATACTACTATAGCTTACTATACGACCATTGCTCACCACACTACTATATAGCATATCATACTCACCATTGCTTTCACCATACTACTACCGTTGCTGACAATACTACTATTTGCTTTACCATACTACCATTGCTTACTATACTACCATTGCTTACTAACATTACCATACTACTATTATAGCTTACTTATACGACCATTGCTCACCATACTACTATTGCATATCCTACTACCATTGCTCACCATACTACTATTGCATATCATACTACCATTGCTTACCCATACTACCGGGTTGCTGACTATACTACCATTGCTTACCATACTACCATTGCTCACCATACTACCATTGCTTGCTTACAATACTAAGATTTCTTACCATACTACTATTGCTTAGCATACTAACATTGCATATCATACTACTATTGCATATCATACTACCATTGCTTTACCATATATACCATTGCTTTTACCATACTACTATTGCTTTACCATACTACTATTTGCTGACAACATACTAACATTGCGTACCATACTACTATTGCATACCATACTACCATTGCTTAACATAATACCATTGCCTACCATACTACCATTGCTTTACCATACTACCATTGCTCACCATATTTCTTTACTTACCATACTACCATGGCTTTCTTACCATACTACCATTGCCTACCATACTACCATTGTTTCACCATACTACCATTGCTTTTTTCCATCATACTACCATTGCATACCATACTACCGTTGCTTACAAAACTACTTTTGCTTACTATACTACTATTGCTGCCATACCATACTACCTTTTGCTTACCATACTACCATTGCCTACCATACTACCGTTGCTGACCATACTACCATTGCTTTACCATACTAACATTGCATACCATACTACTATTGCATACCATACGACCATTGCTTAACATACTACCATTGCTTACCATACTACTATTGCTTACCATACTACTATTGCTTACCATGTTTCCTCTGACTATTGCGTACCATACTACTATTGCTTACCATGATTTCTCTGCATATGCAGTGGCAGAGCATCTGCATACGAGTCTTCTGTTGTCGGCGGCACCACAGGACACAGTTCGCCATTGATCACTTCAATCATTCGGAACAGCAGATTGTCTGACTCCATTGCAAACTGTGGGTGACGGTGTATGCAAGCACATGCGTAGCCAGTATTGTAGTTAGGTGAGGTGGCTATTGCCGTGTTACTATGGTATCTGTATGTGATGACTACACTGCAAGAACAGTGTTACTAGATACTATTCTCAGAGATCCGTTTTAGGGTTTAGGGTTTTAAAGATACGTTAGAGGGGGTGGCGCACCTTCGAGACGAGCCAGTGACCAGTAGTGCCGATGGATGACAGACATTCAGATGAGACACAGCAGACACTCGATAGCACACACCACAGCAGTGGGAGAGGACAGGTATCTCTAAAGTACAAGATACACTATGTATTATATTTTATAGCCAATGTGTGCACACACACCAAAGCAGTTCACCACATGATTGCTTCTGTGTTGTGGGTAGCGCTGACTCTGCTGACTCACCTCTTCTTTGATGACATGCGCCTCTCCTGTCCAGTACAGCCCCGGTGCGTCTGTGTACCCGCACTGTACAAACCCTGTGGATGGAGCGAACAATGCCACGTGATAGAGCCTGAGCACTTGTGTTTTAGGGTTTTAACCCCCCCCCCCATGCCATCCGCAAAGCACCCAATACATAGAAAGGTTTTAGGTTTTAGGAAAGGTGGGTCTCTCGAGGTCATCACATAACTCCTAAACCCTAAGCCCTACACCCTAAACCCTACACCCTAAACCCTACACCCTAACCCCAAAACCCTAAAACACATACCACTGCACCCCATGACAGGACAACCACAGCGCGTCACCCCACTCCCCAACCCACACACCTTCGTGTCTGCGTAGTCGTTTGAACAAGTTCTCCGAGGCCATCAGTAGGCGAATGTTGCGTGCGTTAGCCTCTAACTCACGCTTCTCCTCGTGCAGCAAACACTTGCCGTCGTACAGCATATACCCTGCCGCACACGTGAGGTCTTCGGATTGGCACACCCCCCCATGCATGGGACTGAAGCCGTCAGGCCGACCAACTGAGGGCATGACCATGGTAACAATAGGGATGAGACAGATGTATGTACGTATGTTACACTTGTAGGTAGAGATATGAGGAGAAAACACCACCGTTAGTTTAATAGGCATTGTTTGGAACGATTACATGGGCATGAAAACGCTTAAATAGGTATGTTTATATGATGGATATACACATTTCATATATATATATATATATATATGTATGTATGTATGTATATATATGTAAGTATGTATGTATGTATGTATGTATGTATGTATGTATGTATGTATGTATGTATGTGTATATGTACGAATGTACGTATTTATGAATGTATATATATAAATAAAAATATATATATATATATGTGTGTGTGTGTGTGATATGTGTGTGTGTGTGTGTGTGTGTGTGCGTGTGTGTGTGTGTGTGTGTGTGTGTGTGTGTGTGTGTGTGTGTGTGTGTGTGTGTGTGTTCTTCTTGAACCAGCACCATTGCGGTTAGTCCGTTCATACATGTACGTTGGATGTGGCTGCGAACATAGTTCTATAGGTACGCAAGTAGGTGCGTGCATCCAGATTTGAGCTTGAACCACAACTCTATATACTCAATATACATACCTTAATTGTGGTTTTGAAAAAGAAGCTATAATTCTCAAACGTCCACTATATATGCGTCTCCATAGAGCCATCGCATTGCGAAAGATCCCTCCATAGTTCTTGAATAAACAAATAAAACCCTAAAACTCTAAAGGCTACTATGTCAGTCGCTGTTGAGCATTGGCGCCGTATACTCCTTAGCAACAAGGGCCACTCACCGCATATTGATATTGTGGACCGAGTGGTTTGTATTTGATGAAGCCCATAGCCAACCAGAGACAGTCCCAGGCACAACCACGTGTAGATGGTAACAAGCACAGTACGCGACTGAGGTGGGGAATGGAAACAAAGATGCATGTAAGCGTGCATAGACAAGCTCATAACCACACTGTTCTGACATAAGTGTATGACTCGGTATGAATTTACAGATGGATACCATATATATATATATATATATGTATATGAATACATATGAATATGTATATGTACATGTACATGTATATGTATATGTATATGTATATGTATATGTATATGAATACGTATATGCGATGTACATGTACACGTACATGTACATGCATATGTATATGTATATGTATATACATGTATGTATATGCATATGCATATGTATATGTATAATGTATGCATACGTATATATGTATATGTATATGTATATGCATATGCATATGTATACGCATGTGCATATATATATATATGCATATGTATATGCATACGTGTGTGTGTGTGTGGCACGTACGTATGTATGTACGTATGCATGTATGGTATGTATGTATGTATGTATGCATGTAATGTATGTGCATGCATGTATGTATGCATATATTATATGTATATATTATATATATATATATATATATATATATATATATATATATATATATATATATATATATATATATATATATATAAGCACATACGTACATACATATATGCGCAGAAACAATACGTGATTGTTAGTATGTATAAGACTGTAACGCCATGCAAAAAATGGAAAGCGTTTGTATCAACCAACAACTGGCGTGTACAAATACGCACAATCCCCACATATGACAAACGATAGGCACGCTACATACATCCTTGGACGTATGGGCCACAAGTGCACTGCGTGGGCTTCCTTTTATCTATGCCCAAACGCCACCGCCTACGTACCTGGTGCGTCGCCCGTGGTCGTTTGGCTGGGCTGTGGTGTGGCTGGGTAGGTACTGCGTCTGTTTCCTCCTCTTCTTCCACACATTCCAACTGGTTATCCGCGTGCTCATCAGCATCGTCAGTGTTTATCCGTAACACTGACTCCGACCGGCGCTCACGGGACCTCGGCCGTGGCACACCCTAGAATCCATCAACGTAATTACGTAAGCAAACAGAACGAACAGGATCTAACGGCACACCCTAGAGGCCTTAACGTAAATACATAAGCAACCAGAGCGACACAGAATCACACGGCACTCCCTAGAAGCCTTCAACGTAAATACATAAGCACCCAGAGCGACACAGAATCACACGGCACACCCTAGAAGCCTTCCACGTAAATTCATAAGCAAACAGAACGAAACAGGACCACATGGCACACCCTAGAACCATCAACGTAAATACATAAGCAAACAGAACGAAACAGGATCACACGGCACACCCTAGAGGCCTTCAACGTAAATACATAAGCAACCAGAGCGACAAAGAATCACACGGCACACCCTAGAAGATATCAACGTAAATACGTAAGCAATCAGAACGAAACAGAACCACACGGTACACTCTAGAAGCCATCAACGTGAATACATAAGTAACCAGAACGACACAGAATCACACGGCACACCCTAGAAGCTATCCACGTAAATACATAAGCAATCAGAACGAATCAGAATCACCCGGCACACACCACCAATCACACCCAAGCAGCAACTACGCAATGACTCACCGGTGGTTTGTTGGGGAATGGTCTGCTGCTTTCTCGGCTGTCTCTAGTGTGTCTAGTGGTGCTGTCTCTAATGTTCCTGTTGGTGTGAACGTCTCTCGATTGACTCCTGCGCACACGACTGCCCGACGGAACAGTTGACGCAGAGGCTACGGAAGGTGGGCGTAGTGAAGACTCGCGACGGCGTGGTGAAGCCTTGACTTGCTGTGCGATGTACTGCGGGTAGGGGATGTTGCATAGAAGTTAGTGTGTGTGTTTGGGTTTAGGGTTTGGGTTTTAGGGTTTGGTTGTCTGAGTTCTGATACTTGGGCGGTTGTAGTCCAGGTGATTGATATAAGCGATTCCGTGTGAGATGCCCTCAGACGTCTGCCAGATGTATGGTACTCAAACCCCATTAAGTAGAACTCGGATTGTTAATTTCAAAGTACTTGCTCGAAGTGTACGATACTGTCTCAGCGATATACACTGAGCTGAGCAGATGACGACCATTGAAATAATACTTTTACTTGTACGTATACATATACATACAATAGGTCACAGGGCAAATGACAACCATTGAAATACTACTTCTACTTGTACGTATACGTATACATGCAATATGCCACAGGTACTTGATAGCGTTAAACCCGCCCTAGCGTGCGGAAGTATCGAAAATGTAACATCGCTGCCAAGACAGGGCAACACGGTAAACACAGATTGATATGAAACTCAAAACGGCACACAATGACTTACAATTTCATTCCGAAGTGTAGTACTGTCGTTGACGGCGGAATCTTCTGTCTTGTCTTTCGTAAAAGAATCGTCAATGTGTATCTGGATGACAAGAGAGACTTTGTGAATACTAATGCTCTACTTGCCGAAA
>LUCW03001557.1:0-27500 GCA_001586965.3 Sphaeroforma sirkka | reverse complement strand
TATATATATATATATATACGTTTGCGCGTGTGCAGATATTATTATATATATATATACATATATATATATATTACGTCTGTGTGCGCAGATTATTATATATATTATTATATAATATAAAAATATATATTAATATATGTGCGTGCGTGCGCGTGTTTTCTATGCATCATTATATACATACATGCGTGCGTGCGTGCGTATGTGTATATATATATATACATATATATATATCCATATATATATATATGCTATTATTATATACATATATATATATATATTATATATATATATATATATATTATATATTATATGTATACATGTATATTATTACATTACATACATGGACATATCATATATATATATATATATATATATATATATATATATTACATACATGGACATACATGCAAGCGCATATATATATATATATATTATGATTATTATTATGATATTACGTGATGTGTGTGTGTGTTATTGATGTGTGTGTGTGTGTGTGTGTGTGTGTGTGTGTGTGTGTGTGTGTGTGTGTGTGTGTGTGTGTGTGTGTGTGTGTGTGTGTGTGTGTGTGTGTGTGTGTGTGTGTGTGTGTGTGTGTGTGTATCACAGAAATTCAAATTAGCTCCTCGTTTACCTTTTTTGTCACCATTCTCTATTTTATCATGGTGACCCGCTTGCAACAACGCCTTCTTCAATTGCTTCGTGTTCAGTTTCGGCTTATCACTCGAAGTGGGTGGCATTTTTTTATCTGCATCTAAACTACGTTCAGTGTGTTTATTTTGATGAATGCCATTTACATCAGAAGTGTCTTCCTTTACAGGAGTATTATTGTATTTGGATATTTCACGCCTCTCCAGACTAGTAGTAAAGATTGGACTATTGACCCGTCTCGTCTCGAGTCCAATATTGGTTTTAATGATTGCCGGTATATTGTACAGTGTATTTTCAGTGCGTTATTACCTCACACATGACATTTTATCAAAAAGCTGTTTTGAAAAACTGTAAAACTTATACGGCCCTCTGGATGTGGGCGTAGCCCCCTGAATAGTCAGCAATACCGTATCAACTATCAATTGCATGGCCCACTGGAATAGGGTCTGTGCTAAATTTACGATTCGCTACGACCCTAATCCCCAGAGGGCCGGGTCATTTCATAGCCTTCGTGTTTTTTTTTGTTTTTTTAATAAAAGTAAACAAATTAGGATTTTTTTTGTATGTACTGTATTTGTTTTTTGTGCTTGTTTGTTTGCTGTTTGATTCTCTATTTTTTGAAACAAACCCAATAACAAACCAAAACAAAAAGAGCTTGTAAATATTTAACCCACGTTTTAGATTTTTTTAGGACTGCCCCTCACCCTGGTGTCATCCTGTCAGTCTCACAGTCTCACAGTCTCACACAGACCAACAGTGACAGACAGACACACTCTGAGTCTCTCTGACAGTGCAAATACTTTGGTTTTTTTTACCAACAACTTTTCATTTTATTTTTTGCCTTCTGAAAATTGAACATATTTTTGTACAAATAAATTCAGCAGGCTTTGATATTTATTTATTTTTTTAAATATTTATAAAAATCGGACACTCGTTTCTTGCATGTCCTATTTTTCGCTGGGCCTTGTGATTTTCAAAAATGAGTTGCTGACCCGAATCAGAAATTCGGAATGCTGAATTGCTGACTTACGATACTCTACTCTCTACTCTATTTGTGTCAATAGTCAAGCTTATCGTCACGTTTTTATTGATTTATCAGAATCGATACTGACAACAATAGAATTATTAATCTCATTTGACGATGCTAGGCTGTGAGTGTCGCAATGGTGGCTGATATCAACACGACTTTTAGCATTTTGTTGTTTTTTGTTTTTTTTTTTTTCTTTTTTTTTTTTTAAACATCTGTCTGAAATGAGTCGTATTTTATTTTCGTCGTTTACTACTAGCTTTTATTCTACTCTATTCAGATTTAGTATCACCTGTGATGGTAATACTGTGTATGTAGAAGGAAAAAACATCTTCCAATTTGAATCACATAGAAAAGAATTTTGTAATATTTTTTGTCCTTCGTTGAGTATCATCTATTTATTCATGATGTATGTAAATACTAAAATATTTAGTTTGGACTTGAGTTTGGACTTTGGATTTTGGCCTTTGGGTCATTGGCCTATAATATAGAGAACGAAAAAATATTGTGAGCTGCGGCAAATCTCTTTTTAGTAATATTTATTTTTGTAGGATAATATGTAATTCCCAAATCCCAATCGCTACGGAAACTCGAAAAGGGCCTTTTGGCCCCAAATACACATATCGATATCACTGTGTCAGGCTTTATTTTATCGGTTTGTGCCTACTACAATACTCTCTCTCTCTCTCTCTCTCTCACTACTAGTACTGTAGAGTAGCCAGAGAGACTACTAGTACTATTTAGAGTTGTAGACTGTGGAGAGAGACTTGAGACTGATGAGAGAGACTGAGAGAGAGTCAGAACTCAGAACTCGGCGTCATCAGGAGGCCACACTGACACTCTCTCGTCACTAAATCAGTACATTATAGTATAATGAGATAAAAATAGAATACATCATTTTTAAATATAAATTTTAATGTACATAATGTTTTTTTTTGAAAATAAATACATAAATTCATAGCCTTTTTTCTAGATTCGCTCTAGTCTCTGGTTGAGGAAGACGGCTATGTAAATATTATCATTAAAAAAATGTGCATATAAATATGTAAATACTGTAAATAAATACTACAAATGGAGGAATCCTATTGCCTAATAAGGATTTTTTTTTGTGTGTGGCGGGAGTGTGCATATTTAGAGTTTTCGGAGGAGCATGGGAGTATGGGAATGAGTCTCACTGAGAGGCCACGACTGAAAGTTTAATCCCCCGCTTCTACCGAAAGTCCGATATAAAGTCCTTACCCACAGACAGTTAGAAACGGCAAAAATAAATACTCGTAGTCCAGGCCTCCGGGGCCCCAGCCTCCAAACCTTGATCTAGAGAGCTCTCGCGTTGGAGTGGGTTTATATTTCAGTTGTCACATGCAACTGAATGACTGTACCAACATACCCCAACAAACATATGCAAGCCAAAGTAGTGTAGCCTCTATCCGTTGTGGACGTGAACACTACGATATAAAAGTGCTGACACGCCTGTGAACGCTAGTAAACGCTAGTAAAACGGAAATTAGTCCATAGGGGTACCAATTGATAGTAGGCGACGGATAGGTTATATGCATTGAACGCCCGCACATTGTGTCGTACATAGACCAACTATAAATCAACAAATCAGTTAAAAGTAGTCCCATCGGTCAGTAAGCAACTAATATGTTGAAAGGTATTAAACACAAAGGGAAAAAACGGCCACAAGTGCGCTACCACGCACTCTTCAAATACCATACAACTAAGGACAAGATATGGTTTACGGCTTCGATTCTCCTCACAGTGGGTGTAGGGGCGTTGTTGCCCATTTTTTGCATCTTCATAGGTGACCTGTTGCAGAGTCTGACGGATATAGTGCAGAATATTATCAATGCTGGACTGGGAAACTCGGTTGTGGACATTCTCAGTGTGCAATGGCGCAATACAACTTTGTACGATGTGGTGTTCGACGATGAGGTACAAGAGGGTATTGAAGGGATAGTCAACATAGTGCAGACCCGGAATCAATCCCAAGAACTTCTGACCCAGCTACAGGCTGATTTAAACCTTCTAGTGATTAGGATGGCCATAATGGGCGGTATCGGTCTTGTCTTGGGCACGCTACAACGGGTAAGCTCAGGCATAGCCACTCGGTCTGCGATGGAGAGGATCCGCCGACTATATATTGAGTCACTGCTTGCGCAAGACATGTCTTTCCACGACAAGCATACGGGTGGTGAACTCGTGGCCCATGCGACAGTGGACATGATCAAACTGGAGTATGCTTTCAGTACTGCGCACTCATTTCTGTACATGATGATCGGCACGGGTATATCTGGAATCGTCGTGGGGTTTTTGTATGATGTGAAGCTGGCAGCTTTCTGCCTCATCTTTGTGCCTTTCATCATGTTGACTGGTTTGGTACTGTCCCGCATTGCGTCTGCTTCCCAGGGAAAGGCCAGTCAGGTCTACAGTCAGGCGGCAGCATGTGCGGAGGAGGCTTTGTGTTTAATTAAGACTGTGTGTTCCCTCGGCGGGCAGGAGCACGAGGTGGAGCAATACTACACACAAGTCAAGGATGTTGAGCAGAAGACTATTCTACAGTCACTGACATTGGGCATAGGCACTGGTGCATCCATGTGCATCCTGTACGCTTCGTGTGCGCTGATCATGTGGTTTGCCTACGGCATGGTAGACAGCGGCGAGATCACCGCGGGCGCAGCGATGACTGTGTTTTATGCAGTGATTGTATCTGCCGTCGCCTTAGGCCAGGTCTTTCCCCCTATCTCAGATATAGCTGCCGCGCGTGGGTGTGCGTATACCATATACAATACTATAGACCGTGTGTCGGCTATCGACTCACTGTCTGATGAGGGGATCGTGCCGGACTCTTTGCAAGGTACTCTGGACTTCACCAATGTCAAGTTCAGGTACGTTCCAGATGGGCAGGTAATTCTGCACGACTTTTCGCTGCAGTTCCCAGCCGGCAAAACCGTCGCGTTGGCTGGTTCGTCTGGCTCAGGCAAATCCACAGCGCTGATGCTGCTGGAGCGGTTCTACGATGTGGAGGAGGGCAGAGTCGAGGTAGATGGCCACAATATTAAAGACTTGCACCTGGGTTGGCTGAGGAATCAGATAGGCTATGTGGGGCAAGAGCCGGTGCTATTCGCCGGGTCCATCGCCACCAACATTGCGCTTGGCGCTGAGATGATCGCTAACCCGAACTTCAATGCCAAACGGCCAGCAGATGTGTATGAGAATCCACGCTTTGTGCGACAAGAGGTGACGCTGGATCAGGTAATTGCGGCTAGTTCCATGGCCAATGCACACGAGTTCATCTCCAACATGCCCGACGGCTACGACACGCTGATAGGTGAGGGCGGTGGCATGTTGAGTGGAGGTCAGAAGCAACGCATAGCCATAGCACGCGCACTACTGCGAGACCCAAGGATTCTGTTGCTGGACGAGGCCACCTCGGCCCTGGATGTGAAGAGTGAGAGTGTGGTGCAGGCTGCTATGGAGAAGGCCGCTGCCGGGCGCACGACTATTATTGTGGCACACAGACTGCGCACTATCCGCAACGCTGATGTGATCTGCTTTATGCACCAGGGCAGGATACTGGAGACGGGCAGCCATGACGAGCTGATGGCTAAGGGGGGGCCCTACGCTGAGTATGTGCGTATTCAAACCAAGCACTCGCCATCTGGGGCGAACAGGGATGACGCAGATGCGACTATGCCCACAGACCCACCGGCCACTGCGCAAGCCTTGCGCTCAATAACGAGCACTGTGGACAAAGACCTGGACAAGGCTGACCCCGATGCAACAGCGGGTGATCTCTACCATCTAGATAGCGATGACGAAGCGGCACTGAAGGATTCCACGGATGCCAAACCGACGAAGAAGGAGAAGCGCAGTCAGTTCATGCAATTGTTGAAGATGAATCGTCCGGAGATACCTACCATGTTGGTAGGCATGGTGGCGGCCGTTATCACGGGCCTGCTGTGGCCTGTCTTCGCTTACGCAATGGGTGAGATGATCTTTGTGTACATGACGCTCAACGAGGATCAGGCTCAGAAGTGGATCAAGACCTTCCTGGCCCTCGCAGGCATTGCGCTGTTCACCAATAGTATTATGTACTGGTGCTTTGGGGCGGCGAAGCAGAAGCTCACCCGCCGCCTGCGCGTGTCCACGTTCAGAATGCTTATGGAGCAGGACATGGGCTTCTTCGACATGGAAGACAACAAGGTCAGTGAGCTAACGGTCAGTCTCTCCAACGACGCCGCGGCTGTGGGGTCAGTGATGGGTGATACAATCATCATGACGCTGGTTATGCTCAGCACATTAGTAGCCACCTTTGTCATAGGCGTGTTCCTTTGCTGGCAGTTGGCGCTGGTGATGATGTCGTCGTTCTTCATCTCGGGTCTTGTGTCGTATGTGGGTAGTCTGTTGGCCAATCGCATCACCAAGAAAGCCGAGAACAGTCTAGACGAAGCAACCACCATGGCCAGTGAATACCTCCAGTCAGTGCGCACCGTCACATACCTGGGAGTGAGCACAGACATCCTGCAACGCTACCGTGACTATCTAGAAGCACCCAGAAAGTCCATGTTTAGAGCCAGCATCATCTCCGGACTTACCTTTGGCTTTGCACAGTGCGTAATCTTGTCCGTTTGGGGGTATGTAGTTTTGTTGTGGTCCAGTTTAATACGTGTTAATGTTATCTTGTGCTGTACGAACACTTCTGCATGTGGCTGCTGTGCCGTTATCTTGATTTCATTCAGAAACTAATTGAATAACTTACGTACGATGAACTCGATGTCTTTCGTACGTGCGATGGGATCCCAATGCTGTCCCATTATCATCGCCTTCCATGGGAAAATTTTGTTGCAAGAACTGCACATTCTATTATTTACCTATATATGTATATCCATTTATTTAGGACTAGGATGTGTGTGCGCAGATCCCTTTATGTTTGCGTATACACAACTGCGCCAGCCATCCAGCGTACACGTTCTAAACTAGCATTCAAATATGATGCTGTTACATAGTTATGTGTCCGCGTCCAAGTTTTAAACTAGTATTTAAATTTGATGCTGTTATACAGTTGTCTGTATATATTTAGGTGTGCGTCCACGTTTTTAACCATTTTTTGAATTTGATGCTGTTATACAGTTATGTGTGTACGTACATGTTTTAACCCATTATTTGAATTTGATGCTGTTAAAAAGTTATTTTTGTGGCGTACATGTTTTAAACTAGTATTTAAATTTTGCTGCTGTTATACAGTTATGTGTGCGTGTCCACGTTTTAGCTGGTATTTGAATTTGATGCTGTTATACAGTTGTTTGTATATATTTGTGTGTGTGTGTGTCCACGTTTTAACTAGTACTTAAATTTGATGCTGTTATACAGTTGTCTGTATATATTTGTGTGTGTGTGTGACACGTTTTAACTAATATCGAAATTTGATGCCGTTGGATATTTATTTCTATATAGTGAGGTGTGCGTCCACGTTTTAAACTAGTATTGAAATTTGATGCTGTTAGATAGTTATTTGTATATAGTTATGTGTGTGCGTCCACGTTTTAACTAGTATTGAAACTTGATGTTGTTATATAATAAAATTGTGCGTACAGTCTTCATCTGAATATGTAGCCACACATGTCATATGCGTGTGGATGGATAACAGAACTGAGTTTGGATGTTCGGCTATGCAGTTTGGTGCATGAAGTGCAGTAAATCGCAGTGTGAACTAAGTTTCTTTTCTCGATAAAAGGGTCGCTGTACATTCGTAAACATTCGTCGAGTGATTTGCACAACTATTAACCCACTCCTTCGCATAGACAAAGCGTTCTTTATATATACCACTTGCCATATGTTTGTCTACACCTAGACGCCCTTTCATATTCACCGCCAAGCCTCTCCATTGCACCCGTATCACGTGCACAGTTTCTCCTTTTGGTTCGGTGTGGAGATGGTGACTACCACGGGTGGTACTACGCAGGAGTGCACCATGAAAGAGGCCATCACAACCTTTGCCGCCGTTGTCTTCGGTGGCCTGGGAATGATCTCCTCATTAGCCTTGGCGCCCGATGTGAATGCCGCGAGGACTGGTGCCGCACGGCTGTTTATGTACAGAGATCAGCAGCCGACCACAGACACCGGCACAGATGAGGGCGTCCACTTTGCCAACCCGGCTCTACTAGGGCAACCGCTCAGCGCGAAAGCGGGACAGATGGAGTCCAGTTCGGTTGGACTGGTGGAGAAGACATCGACCACGGCCCTTGGCCTGACCAAGTACATTCCGGTGGAAGGTGACGTGGCGTTTCATCACATCGCCTTTACCTACCCCGCGCGACCACGACATCCTGTGCTGATTGACTTTAGCGTTGACGTGGGTCGAGGGCAGACGCTGGCCCTGGTCGGTGAGAGCGGGTGCGGCAAATCGAGTTGTCTGGGGCTGTTGGAGCGGTTCTATACTGCCGCAAATGGACAGATAACTGTGGACGGGATCCCGGTGGAGGATGTGAATGTGAAGAGTCTGAGACGGACCATTGGCATGGTGGGCCAAGAACCACACCTGTTCACGGGCACGATCCGAGAGAACATGCTGTATGGCTTAAGTGCCGAGGAGAAGGCTGAGCTCACCGACGACTCCCTCTGGCGTGCCATTGACGATGCGAGTGCGAGAGATTTTGTGGAGTTGTTGGAGGAGAAGCTGGACACACACATAGGTGTCAAGGGTTCTCGGCTGTCTGGTGGGCAAAAGCAGCGCATAGCCATTGCACGCACCCTCCTGCGAGACCCACAGATTGTGTTGCTGGACGAGGCCACAAGCGCTCTGGACGCACAGAGCGAGTCTGCGGTACAGGCAGCCCTGGATAAGATGAGTGCTACACGGACTACCATCACTGTGGCACACCGACTGGCGACCATCAGAAACGCCGACATCATTGCGGTCGTAGCTGAGGGGGTGATTAAGGAATCGGGCACGCACGAAGAGCTGATGGCCATTCCGGGGGGTAGATACAAAGCGATGATGAAGCTGCAGTGATTACGGTTGCGCATTCGAAAGAGCAACATCGCAGTTTTGGAGGTACTTTGTTGTATGATAAGGTGCGTATTGTGCACAAATTGGTAAAAGAACATACTTGAATTTGATAAAAATTTGAACCTAAACACGCTCCATTGCTCTTTGATTGCATTGATCCCACCGTGGCGTTGCAAGATTTGGAAAGTGGAAGTTTTCGTCCTGATCATACTTTGTTCGAACGGCTCATAACCACACACAAGTACCCTGTAGGTACACTCGACGTGCAGTACCCCATGCACCCCGTGAGCAGCCAGCCACCTGGACAACTGTGCGTCGGTTTGTGCTATTCGGAAGTGTGCGATGCTTGTCTCCCCAGCTCAAAGTATGGCTCAGGGCAAGCAGCCGAGTGGACGTCCCCATACAGTTCCAACATTCGGGATTTGCACTGTGGCCCGTTGTTGCCAGTGGTTTTGGGGTGTGGTATATGACTGTCGTGTGCCCATGAATGACTAGCAGCGTGTGTTGCACGCTTTCATCGAGCGGAAGCTTGGCAGTCTGCAGGGCTCTCCAACACACAACACCGCAGCTGAGAGCCAAGCACGCTGAGAAAGCCGCACTTCTGGGGAGGGCCTACATGTACACGTTGGCACTCGAGTGTTCCTTGTCGCAGATGGTCGTTTATTGGACCGTTGCATATGTGGGCTTAAGCAGGGGCCTGAATGGACTTGCTGGATCACCAAGCGTGCAGACCCCAAGCTATGCCTCCACCATTCAATGCTTTCACCGACCGACCAATTGCTGTTGGTGGTCTGAGGGACCGCAGGGCACTGGCGCGTCAGTGCGAGTCAACACAGGATGTCTCAATCGATATGTCTACTGAGCGCAACCATGGTACGTTTCACGTTGTATTCGATGGTAGACCATCAACAGCAGGAAATGTGTGACTGCACGTGGAGTGGGTCGAGCACAGGCACGACGGCGATCATTACTGACAAGTTGTACTAGTGGTGTTGCTGTGCCACATGTGGTCGGGGAAGACCAACCATCCGAGCTATTCATTTCATCCGTTGCAAGCCAGTGCTTAGCAGCAGTTAAGAGCAATCCAGAGAGCCATACCTGAAACGTGTGGAGACGCTACATGAGCTGTATCTCACAAGTATCCTCAATTGACACTGCATCAGTGCAACACAGAGTGATAGCAGGTTATTGCACTCTCGAGAGGTCTTGTTAACGTCCGTGCACGACCCCAACGACAGTTTATATCGTCACTCGCCGTTCGGTGGTGCTGTGAGCTCTACTGTTTTTTATTTCGCGTTCTGAAAGTGCATCAGATCAAACTAAGCATTCTGCGTCAATCTGCGCTTTACAAAATATGTGTCGTAGTACTGAATGAAAGCGAGTGACAGCATCAGTTGTTCGTTGTACATTGTAATGTTGATGTATAAGTGTGATGTATATGTGCCGTAATGAAAGCGAGTGACAGCATCAGTTGTTCGTTCTAATGTTGATGTATAAGTGTGATGTATATGTGCCGTTGTACTGAACGAAAGTGAGTGACAGCATCAGTTGTGCGTTGTGAATTGTATTGTTGATGTATATGTGTGATGCATATTTGCCGTTGTACTGAACGAAAGCGAGTGACAGCATCAGTTGTGCGTTGTGGATTGTAATGTTGATGTATATGTGCCGTTGTACTGAACGAAAGCGAGTGACAGCATCAGTTGTGCGTTGTGGATTGTATTATTGATCTAAAAGTGTAATGTATATGTGCCGTTACACTAAATGAAGGCGAGTGATAGCATCAGTTGTTTGTTGTGGATTGTAATGTTGATGTATATATGCCGTTGTACTAAACGAAGGCGAAAGCCAGCCGCGTTCTCCGATCACACGAGTCTCATGGAGAACGGAGATCAGTTGTTCGTTGTAGATTCTAATGTGAATGTGTAAGAGTGATGTATATGTGCCGTTGTACTGAACGAAAGCGAGTGACAGCATCAGTTGTGCGTTGTGGATTGGATTGTTGATGTATAAGTGTGATGTATATGTGCCGTTACACTAAATGAAGGCGAGTGATAGCATCAGTTGTTCGTTGTAGATTGTAATGGTGATGTATAAGTGTGATATATATGTACCGTGGTACTAAACAAAGGCGAGTGACAGCATGACACATGTTGTAGATTGTAATGTTGATGTATATGTGCCGGTGTATTAAACGAAGGCGAAAGCCAGCCGCGTTCTCCTATCACACAAGCCTCATGGAGAACGGGCGCAACACATATTTGCTTATCACCAGAGCAATGACTGACAGAGACCGTAAACATTTTACAGATGACAGCAGCACAGCTCGAAAATATGTAGTATTACTACCTTAAATGTGAGACATCGAACCTTGAAAACAAGGCATTAAACCTAAATTATGGGACATTGAACCTCAAATAAGAGACATTGACCCTTAAACGAGACATGAAACCTTTTAAAATACGCGGCATCGATACTTGAAAACGAGACATAAAAAGTCAAATAGAAGACATTGAACCTTAAATAAGAGACATTAAAGCTTGAGTACGAGACATTGAACAATAAGTACGAATACGAAACATTAAACATCAAGCACTAGACATTGAACCTTAAATGCAAAACATGACTCCCTACGTACGAGACATTGAACCTCAAATAAGTGACATTAAAGCTTCAGTACGAGACATTGAACAATAAGTCCGAGTCATTAAATATTAAATACGAAACATTAAACATCAAGTACGGGACATTAAACCTTACATGCAAAACATTAAACATAACGTACGAGACATTGAACCTTAAATAAGAGACATTAAAGCTTGAGTACGAGACATTGAACAATAAGTCCGAGACATTGAACCTCAAAACGGAACATTACATATCAAGTACAAGACATTGAACCTTAAATAAGAGATATTAAAGCTTTAGTACGCGATATTGAATCTGAACTATGGGACCTTGAACCTCAAAAACAAGATTCTGAACCTTTGAAGCATTGAACTTTAAATACGAGACATTAAGCAACAAATACGAGATATTAAACCTTAAAAATGAGGCATTAAACCTATACGGGACACTGAATCTTTGATAAATGAAATCTAAGGTTGTGAATGGCCACCGGGATCTTCTACAGGTACCGGGGGATCTGTCACAGTATGACCTCGGCGGTTCACTGGGTTCGATGTGATGTACTGTGTTGGAGTGTATGATGTGCTCTCCACTCAGAACACATCTTCAACTCGTTACAGGAATCTCTCATGACGTTCGTGTGTGACGGTGATCAGGCTCAGAGCATCGCAACCGGCAACCGATTCCGCTTCATCGATCTGAAAGGGCTCATCCACACCGTGGTCAGAGAACCAGGGAGTATGCAGGAGATGCACTTGAGTACAGAATACCGGTTGAGGAAATCGATCCTGCAGTTAGGTCAATGCCTTTGTGCGCGTGTTGCAGTACTTCTTCCTAACCGAAATTGACGCCACGCGTTCAAAAAATAATATACTCACTATTGTGTGCCCTGTTTTTGTTTTCAAGGCCTTGTCTATAGAATCTATTCTTAGAGACTGTATCGTTTCTTTGGACCGTGTTCCCTGCATATGCAGATATTGCGAGAGATGATTTCTGTGACAAACCTCCTATTTGCGCTTTGGTTGCTCGCATCTGTGTCGTTCTATTAGTTTATCCTGACCATCTTTAGTCAGCCTGTTGATTTCCTTGTCTATATTTACTTTTGCTCTCGTTACCCCAGTTCTCCACACGGCAGTTGTGTTTCTTCACACTCTCATCTACTCTCATCACCTCGTTTCCCTGTGTAGTACGTCACTCTAATACACATTTGTTTACATCTAGTTCTTGCCTCAATTCTCATACCGTATGTATTTTTTATTTCAGGCATATAGATTGTGAACTATGATAGCTTCTTGATATCACGCCAATGCACGGTTGTAGAATTCGGTTTGTGATATACCTAGCTGCGCCTGATGCAAATGAAGTTGAATAAATTGTGTTTCTTCATACTCTCATGTACTCTCATCACCTCGTTTCACTGTGCAGTACGATGATTACCGTTTCCTATCGCTATATTCTAATGCACATTTGTTTTCCTCTAGTTCTTGCCTCAATTCTCATACCGTATGTATTGCTCACTATTTTCATGGTTTTTATTTCAGGCATATGGATTATGAACTATGATTGCTTTTTGATATCACGCCAATGCACGGTTGTAGACTTCGGTTTGTGATAAACCCAGCTGCGCCTGATGCAAATCAAGTAGAATACGCCGATCTGACCCGTTGACATACACTTGCGTATGCAATACAAACATATAGGAGACAGAAATAAAATCAGATTTAGTGCCCAAAACTCTCACAGACACTCCTGGGAAGTGTCTGAGCTTTGTTTGCTGGCACTGAGACAATTTTTTAACCCCCACCCCACCAACACAAAGTCAAACTGATCTACCTATAGTTAAATCGTGCAACATGAATGCTATCAACTCTATTCGATACTCTATCCAAAATCAAGTTTTAGATACTCGTCCCGGATTCAAAGTTCACATGTTTGATAAACTGCTCCACTTTAAGTTGACGTAGCCTTGAATCTCAGAATGGTTTTGCGACTGACGATACTGGTGTTCTCAAGCATCAGTAACTTCTAGGAATTAATATAGAGAAAATTTTCACGTGTACATCATGTGTAAAATATTTGAATATGTTTAGTGGAGTGTAATCTAATTAGTAGAGTTTTCGTGAGTTGTTTGAGTATTAACTCAACTCTCAGGAGTTATCTAATCAACTTGGTTAGATCTCGAGAATGTGCTAGCTCTGATGACTTCTATAAATCAAATGGGGTTTCTTGCTGTAAAAACTGACCTGAGACTTGTAGTCTCTCATAATATATTTTCAAATATGTCCATTTGTATTATCAGTACTACAGTATCCTGAAATGACGAGTATATGGAGAACAATGCATGTCACGTGTGTATGAATGTCTCTCAGAGTTTCAGCGATGATCCTCAAGACAAACATTTTGCGGCTGTACTTGAGCCTGTACGCGATTCTAACTGTGAGCGAATAACGCACGTGCTGAATTTTTTTCAATAGCTCAATAGTTTTTATTGAGAATTCTGATGTATTCCCAGGGAGCTCGGAATGTAAATCGGCATTCGCATTCGGCTGCTGATGTCATACACATCAGTATTCGTGGGAAATATATATATATATATATATATGTATGTATATGACAAAGCCGGTTGATAAATTGCTTCACCCAGCATCCTCGGTTGTTCACTAGGCTGAAGATATCGAGGCCATTAAATAGGTTGACAGGGTCGGGCACCGATTGCTAACTTGCTGATGCGTACTTTGTTATATTTTCCAAGATAGGTTTCATTTCTTGTTCTTGAATCTTTTAGTCCTTTAGTAGACTATATTTTCTAGTACAAGAATTGAAGCCAATGTGTACAGAAAGTCGAAGTGGAGACGGCAACACAGCATTTTCACATTAGAAGGCGTTTTGATAACCAAACTGAGCGGTAAAAAATGAGGAGGCGGCAAGGAACGCGAAAGCGCGACTGATTGACAACCTTCCATTACCCACGAGTGGCGGGATAGTTGTATATAATCAATAGACACACGGTAATTGGCAAAAATATAAATCTACAATAAGAACTTTATCCCGATTTTACTGATATCAAATGCTTGATGCACAGTTGTGAGAACCCAATGGAATATACTACTAGCACTTCAATGTCCTCCAAAGAAAATATTTCTTTATTTTCAACGCTTCAGCAGAAGTTATCAGTGACAGCCAGTCAGTATCCCTAAGGCATTAATGCGAAATACTATCACATGTTGTATGTTGGATTTATGGGCTTCAAACCCGTCCGAGAAAAAAGAACAAACTATCTACCGCAGACAGTTTCCCAAACTGCGGACATTGAGTATCAATTAATTTCCTTATTAGGCCACTTTTCACATTTGCACATCATTTTATGTTTAGTCGCGGTCACCAAATTTGCTTAAAGAGCATTACCGACTACTATGTTAGCAAGTATTGTAGCCTTGATCTTGTCGTCTAAATTTTGTCGTGTCCTCGCAAAACATTCCGGTCTCACGCACAGTCTGTAAACTTATGTCTATGCAGAAAACGAATCAGTGTGAGGGGATAATCAAATTTAAGTGGGGGGAATAAAAATGATAGACATATACATGCTGACAAATTTCTAAAAGCAAGTTGGCGGTGCCAATCTATAAATGTTCAGTTTTCGTAGTACTCGCGTGAGATTCGTAGTATAAAAATGGTATCCAGTTCGATCATTTCGATATCTCACGTGCCAAGAACGGAGCTGGACATCATTAAATAAAAACAGCAACACAACCCATCCCTGATACGCACGTTCGGTACCGTTGATAGCTACCTTTAAGCATTAAGTACTGTTAGCATCTATCTACGTTACGCTGCTTGCTGTCCTTCTAATAAATGCACTATTCGAGGCAAAATTTGTACTTGTCATGGAAGACACGAATTTATTGTAAGTTGTGCTTATCTAATTGGGAAGTATCTTTTTCCAGCCGAATATTTGTATTTACAACGTAAAGGTAGGTGATAGAGTTCAGTTTAACGAAGGGCCAATCTATCATAAAACACTAAGTATTGCGGCAGTTGGTAGATATACCTTGTAGGCGAGTCAGCTTTGCTTTATTGCTTTAGCTAGGCCATGTATATAACTAAATCTGGCATCGCATCGTTCTGTAGCCAAAACCCGCAGCTAATGAGAACGTACAGATCAACACATAACCGACAGATATATAGCGGCCGATAACGATTATAAAGCACAGGGTCTCTGATACTTTGAACTGAGTGGCTTATACCTTTGTGTGCCTAGTTATGACACGCATAAGCACATGCAACCTAAAGCGCTTATACAGTACTCACTCGAACCATTTATGAACATGCCTCACGAGTGACTGTCAACAAACCTCTCATTGGTTCCATACTTAGCAAATGTACAAGCAGAGTTTCATTTGTATGAATATACTTCGGTTATGTAAAAGAAATACCAAGACAGTTAGTTTCAGTTGACCAGAAGCATGGTGCGTAGCTCTGTATATAATCAACGCTAGGTGCGACAAGAGGATTGCAAAAGTTTTTAAACCTATAGAATATTGTAGTCTACGTTTTAACTTTATTGCATATAAAGTATCGGAAGCATATTCACGGATTTTCTGATGTTGTACTTTGAACGTGCAAGACAATTACTCTGATCCAGAGCCAAGGTAGTGAAGCATCTTGACTCCGCCCTACGAGCTCATACGGAGCTGAAACCAAACCATCACAAGTGTGAAGGTATTTCAAAACAGTGTCGAACAAAACACTAATAGATAATATCGAACAATGGCTATCATAATATAACAGTTCTAGGATTTGTGCACTATGCATAGGTTGGTATATGCGACTATTCAGGTTGTTTAGTAGTGAAGAACGCGTCATAATAAGACCATCAGCTGAGACATGGATGCATCAGTGACCAACTACTGCTTGCGCGTGTTAATTTTCATGATGATGAGCTCGGCTATTGAACAATTACATTTTTTTCTCTTAGACCGGGCTACAGGTTAATAACATTTCTGTTTTAGAGTTAAAATCTCCTAAACCTGCAAAATGTGAGCGTGTATATGCTCCGACTGAAACTCTGTCACTTTTGCTATATTTCCGATAGTGACAATTGAAATGTAGGGATAATATTATTTTTTTCAAAAATGACAAGTTATAATGTATGTATGTTACAATGTATGAATATATGGTATGGCTCTCATAGTCGCTGTAGTGGTTCAGGAAAGATTGATGGGAAGAAGTGGTCAGTATATTCCCGTTTGAAGCTTGGGCCAAGTGAGTCGACAATGGAAGATATGCGCTGAGTCAATTCGGGCCTGTGTTGACAAAACACTGTTACTATCGAATGTTCCATGTATTCGCTTGCTGACCTACTAAGTAGAATACCCACCTCTGTGGTACGGATCGGGTCTGCGCCGTGTAGTGCCGCGGAATGGATTAGTGCAGAGTACGAAATATCAAGAAGGACCAGGTTATCCGTCATAATCCGGTCGAGGAGCGAGGATGGGGTTAAGCCAATGCCGCACCAGACCACGGATGAATTTGGTATGTGTTGGCTAGCCTGGATCGGAAGTATCATAGGCGGAACCAATAAGCGCGATGATTTGGTTTGAACCGAAATTTGGAAGTAGTACTTCAACAGCGTGATTAGCCGGGGTATGGGGAACGTCTGTTGATGTGTCAGGGACGGGTGAGGGTACGGTGGTTCTTCAACAAGGTGGAGAAAAGATCCAAGGTGTTCGTGGAGGGTCCAGATACCGTGGAAGTCGTGGCACTCCTGTAATTGCTGAAGGAGGTCAGGGCCAATGGGCGGCAGTTTCGGGCCTACCAGGATGCGTCGAATCAGTTGTTGGATGCAGGTAAAGTGGCTGGTAATGAACTTGTGGCTATCGGGACAGACATGGCAGAGACAGCCGTCGGTGCGGTAGTCGAGCAATGTGAACATGTACGTATTCGTAACAATCATAGCACAGAGCCGGATTGGTGTACACTCGAAGCAGCGATTGAAGTTGTCGTGTCTGGCTGTGTCTCGGTTTGAGGTTGGCGGTTTACTCATAACCAGTTGGTAGCAGTATTGGCGCCGGGCCATTGCCGCGATCTCCTTGTTGGACCAACGTTTTATTGAGTTCTTCCTGATGTCGTCACAGCGTTGGCGGAGGGCTACATGGTCGGGTGTACGCCTGCCCGTGGTTTTGTGTACAGTTTTCAGGTGAGCATAGATACTGTACGGGAAGCGTGTGATGGTTTGTCGTGGGCCCAGGCGGGTTGCGTCAGAGGGGTAAGTGGATTTGTGCTGGCCATTGAGTCGAGTTGTATTCCCAGGCAGCCTTCGAGGTAGTCCGCTAATGGTCGCGCGGGGACCAGGCCGCAAAAGTGGAGTAAGTTTGTTTGATGTTTGGGAAACCGAGGGTATTCAGTGCCCATGATAATGGTTGCTACTTGGATGAGTGACGAGTTAAAGTGCTCGAACAGGGGGTCCAACGCATCCTTCCATATAGGCGGAGCCCAGGCAATAATGTTCAGGCCATATGTAGCCGTGGATAGGATGAATGTTTTGAACATCAATGGTCGGTTGCGGGGGTGTCGCCAGCTGAAGCCATGGAAGCCATAAGTACGGAAAGAGGCGATACCCAGTGACAATGCTGCAACCAGGGATTCCTTATGTCTGGCAAGGTTGATTCCTGGTACTCCGTGAGAGAGTGGGAACCCCAGATATTTGAAGTGTTTCGGTCGGGCATGTGTGGGTGCCATCTTCAGGGGTAACGTGTGTTCCAAGGTGCGTCTGCAAGCGTCGGCGTGACAAGCTCACCACTTATACGGAGGGTTGGCGTCGCGTGTCGCAAGTCGGTAGATCGTACTCCGGGTTTAATGACACCCTGTTTTGTAGAAATACGGCCTCCGGTCAGTCTAAAATATCAAGATCAATTGAGATAATACATTGGTTTTTTATTTGTATTTTAAATAATTTAGTACAAGCTCTTTTTCCAATATTTTCAAAGTGTTCTAAATTCACTTTGATGGCTCCAATAGCCTGAGTATTTGGTAAGACTCATCTACTTGGACCTATTTGAGACATTAGTAGATGTAGGATATTATAAACTATATTTTATAATCTCCGAACTACTACTTATAGATTTTGGTCCTCCCGCCAATCTCCAAAATCCAATAAGTCTTTTCTTTTTTTTAACTTTTCTTCAGATGGAACTTTATTTATATCAGCTAATGTATTAACGTGACTTACGTTATTATGTCTATTTACAAATTAGGCATGTGGTCATGAACACTTAGTACTTCTAGTGAAAATTATTCAATAAAGAACAGCTAGAGGTATGCCCTGTGTGATCGAGGATATTTAGGCTCTTAACAAGAGGCAGTCCCGATCATTCTTACACAAGCTACCACTGCTAAATCCTAACTGACTAAATTGTATTTTAGTTTAATATAGTTTGAAACCTAGTAATTTTCCATCGAAATTTACATATTTTTCAGTTATTTGGTAGTTACAGTAGTGTACTGCTTCTAGACTGTCTGACATCGATTTACTATCCAGCAAATACTATGGCTAAGGGTACTTCTAAAGGCAAGGGAGCCTTGGACCTATTTGAGACATTAGTAGATGTAGGATATTATAAACTATATTTTATAATCTCCGAACTACTACTTATAGATTTTGGTCCTCCCGCCAATCTCCAAAATCCAATAAGTCTTTTTTTTTTTTTTTTAACTTTTCTTCAGATGGAACTTTATTTATATCAGCTAATGTATTAACGTGACTTACGTTATTATGTCTATTTACAAATTAGGCATGTGGTCATGAACACTTAGTACTTCTAGTGAAAATTATTCAATAAAGAACAGCTAGAGGTATGCCCTGTGTGATCGAGGATATTTAGGCTCTTAACAAGAAGCAGTCCCGATCATTCTTACACAAGCTACCACTGCTAAATCCTAACTGACTAAATTGTATTTTAGTTTAATATAGTTTGAAACCTAGTAATTTTCCATCGAAATTTACATATTTTTTTCAGTTATTTGGTAGTTACAGTAGTGTACTGCTTCTAGACTGTCTGACATCGATTTACTATCCAGCAAATACTATGGCTAAGGGTACTTCTAAAGGCAAGGGAGCCTTGGACCTATTTGAGACATTAGTAGATGTAGGATATTATAAACTATATTTTATAATCTCCGAACTACTACTTATAGATTTTGGTCCTCCCGCCAATCTCCAAAATCCAATAAGTCTTTTTTTTTTTTTTTTAACTTTTCTTCAGATGGAACTTTATTTATATCAGCTAATGTATTAACGTGACTTACGTTATTATGTCTATTTACAAATTAGGCATGTGGTCATGAACACTTAGTACTTCTAGTGAAAATTATTCAATAAAGAACAGCTAGAGGTATGCCCTGTGTGATCGAGGATATTTAGGCTCTTAACAAGAGGCAGTCCCGATCATTCTTACACAAGCTACCACTGCTAAATCCTAACTGACTAAATTGCATTTTAGTTTAATATAGTTTGAAACCTAGTAATTTTCCATCGAAATTTACATATTTTTTTCAGTTATTTGGTAGTTACAGTAGTGTACTGCTTCTAGACTGTCTGACATCGATTTACTATCCAGCAAATACTATGGCTAAGGGTACTTCTAAAGGCAAGGGAGCCGCTAGCTCTAAGCCTGCTAAGCCTGCCGAGGTTCCTGAGGTTCCTGTGGAAACACCTAGCCTGTCTGGAGTTGAGCCTGCCGAGGAAACTGTTGGGGAAGCCAATTCTGAGGTTGGTACTGAGGAGTATTCTGAGGATGACTCGTCGGATCCTAAAGCCTTGGAAGAAGAGGTATCTACTACCGCGGAAAGGCTCGCCAGCGTCCGTGTATCACCTAGGAGTGAAGCTCAGGACCCCAGCTTGCTCCCCTGACCACGTGCCGTCAAATATTGGGGATAAACGTCGAAAGGCTGGAAAATTCGTGGATACGAATGTCGGGGGGCATTATAACTCCACATCTAAAGGACACTCCAGCACAAATCCGGAGTGAAAAGGAAGTATTGGACCTGTCCGAAAATTTCGGTTTCGCCATCGATGGAGAAGCCATTCTATTCAGCTCAAATCTTGGGGCCGAAGCTGAGGACGCCATAACTCGACAACGAGTGGTTGGATCCTCTCAATCTCGACGCCAATTGAACCGCACTGAATCGCTCTTGAAGGAGCTAGCGGCAGCAGGAGTTGTGGACCCCTCTATCGTGTCCCACTTGGCTGATATTCTTCCTATACCGAAGAAGAAGAAAATTCCGGGCCGAGTTTCGAACCCGAGACCTACTGGTGTACCAGCCAGTAAGTTTACCTCTAAGCCAGTTACCACTGGTGAGAGAGACAATATTTCAAAATATAATCTCTATAGCTCTGATGCTACCATTGACCATCCTCTTGACAAACCTAACCCTGTCAGAGGATATGATCGTATGGAACTCGATGAGGCTTACCATCGTCGTAATATCGATCCTCATTTGCCAACTAACCCTGGTAATCACGATTTTGGCAATCGCTACACCAGTACCTCGTTAGAGAGTTCCCGCTCTAATCTTGAGGATGAGGAAGTGAGAACCAGACATACTCGTCTCAGGCTATTACGCTCTGGTATGCAAGTCCTTGAGGACCGTCTATTGAATGACTCTGACCTTGACGATAAGAAAGCGGATAACATTCGCTATCTAATCGATAACAAGAGAAAGGAAATAGACACCATCTTGGCACTAGCAGCCCGTAGCACTGAGCATGAGCCTCGTGAACACTTAGAACCAAGCTTTACAAAGCAGCTAGGTAACGCGCAGGCTGTGGTCGATTTCTCTACTAATGAGAGTACAGTGGAGACATTGAAGGCCTTCGACCAACTGAGGGATCTGCCAGCCTTAAGGATAAGCAGATGATGAATGCCTTTATTCATTTCTGTGAGCCAGGTGAATGGCGAACTATCTTGAAGGCTCATGAGCCCAACTGGAAAGCCCTACCCTGGCACCAGTTGCGTGATAATATACTTAACACCTTTTTTGAAGATGCACGTGACCGTGAACTTCTAGAGTCTCGCAAGTTCTTTGCGAACGATACCACTATTCGAGGTGCTCTAGCTCATATGACACATATGAATACTCGGATGGTTGGTCGTACCTATACTGGCGAATATTTATTAATTTGTCAGATGATGGAGACTCTGGGAGCTAACCTCTTTAAGAAAGTCAATGATGACATCATCGCCTATGGTGATTTGCGATCTATGCGTTGGTCTGTCTTTGAGAAGATAGTTCACAAGCATACCAATCCCTCTACTAGAGTACTTAGTACCACGAGCTACACCCAGCCCACTAAGCGTAACGCAGTAGAGACTAATACTGCGCGTAGTACTAAGAAACCTCGCACTACTACTGGAGGGGGTACTGGCTCTACTTCTACCGAACCGAAAGGTGAAAAGAAGGTGAGAGCGCCTTGCAAGAAGTGTGGTTACAACCTCACAAAACGTAATGGCAAGTGGAATGGTAGACACGACCCTGTTAAGTGTGCACCAGGCAAGCCAGATTTTGGACACTATATGAAAGAGTGTGCTACTTGCAAGGGTACTAACGGTTGGCACAAAGAGGATTGCAAGGACTTACCGGACGTCCAAGTTAAGCACTGACAGTACCATATGTGTGCACTAAAGCAAGATTATGAGAAAATGTTCAATAAAATCCATACCAAAGGAGATGAACGTATCTTTCAAGCAGTTTTCGTAAATGGAGAAAAAGTTATGGCACTATTTGATCCAGGGGCTGAAGTCTCTGCTATTTCACGCCGAGTAGCCTACGCTACAGATATGGCTGTCCATAACGAAACAACTGATTTAATCTTGGGAAATGGCAAAGTTACTACTTGCGAACAAGCCATTGACTATGCACACATAATGCTGTCAGATAGAAGAGAAGTGAAGACTCACCTAATCGTTACTGACATGTCTCAGAAATACGATTTAATTATAGGTATGACTGATCTTCTCAGTTTAGGTATAACACTCACTGGTCTGCCTAATGGGCTAGACCCGAATAAAGATCAGTCAGATGATAATATGTTAAAGATACCTAAACCTCCGGAAGGTGAAGCAAAGGATATGATTCCGCACTTTACCGATATAATTATGGACTTAATTATACAAAACAGGAAGATTGCAATAACTGACTGGTGTATGTTTAAGTTCTCTAATGGGTACGTTAGACTTGACTTATCAAACGTCGACTTCTCTAAGTTAAAGTGTCCTTCACATAACTACGTGAGTTGGAGACACAAAGACGTTGTCAAAACCCAAATCGAAGATTGGTTAAAACAGGGTCTAATTGAAATCAATTATGATGCAACCCCAGTTAACTTAGCTCTAATAGCGGTCGATCAATATAAATCTGATGGAACGTTTAGTAAAACAAGAGTAGTACTAGACCTGTCGCCAATCAACAAACTAATTCCGCAATATAGTTCTCCCTTACCTAAGATAAGCGAGATACTACGCAAAATGGAGGGTGCGACTATCTTTTCCAAGATAGACATAAAAGCCGCATTCTATCAACTACAAATATATGAGCCTCATAGGAAATACTTTTCCTTTACTTGGCAAGGTAAGAAGTACCAGCTTCCAACAAGTTATGATGGAACTATTTCCGGACCTGTCGTATAACGTATCAGTCTATTTAGATGATATAGTTATCTTTACAAAGACAGCACATGAACATGCTAAACTCGTTAAAGAAGTCTTAAAGCGACTTAATCATGCTAAACTTAAGATTAACGAGGACAAGTGTTCTTTTGCTAAAGATACTATACACTTACCTGGCTACAAAGTATCTGCTGCAGGGGTAGAAATTGATCCTGGCAAGAAACAGTTTCTGTTGGATTTATCAACACCAATTACTGGAAGAGATGTGAACTCTGTGTGTGGGTTTGTTAACTTCTTCTCGGATTCGGTACCGCATCTTTCTCATTACTTAAAGCCTTTCAGTCACCTACGGCTGCACAAAGGACCTTTGGGAAAGCTTTGGACTAAAGAATGTGATGATGCATTTAAACTAGTCAAAAGTAAAGTAATGGACGCACCCATCATGCAGTACCCTGTGGATGGTGTCCCATTCCAAGTAGCAACCGACGCTTCAGATCGTGCGGTAGGTGGAGTGCTTTACCAAACGATAAATGGTAAACCGCGCTACATACAATTCTTTAGCAAGAGTTATAATAAGAGTCAACGGAATTACCCTACCGTTAAACAAGAGCTCCTTGCTATAGTTACTGCGCTAAGACAGTTTAAAGACTACCTTTATGGAAGTTGCTTTACTGTCGCCTGTGATCAAAAGTCTTTAACATACTTAAAAAAGATATGAACCCTGATTCACAGTTGGTGAGCCGCTGGCATGACATTATTGCCAAGTTCGCTTTTAATATAACACACATACCAGGAATACATAACCATCTTCCTGACATGCTCTCTCGACTTGTGCCCGACTACCAGAAAACAGTCAAGGAGTTATTAGCAACCGATTGGATGCTAAATAAGAAATGGTTTAACCTCGCTCAATCACGATGGGGTCCATTTACTGTTGATATGTTCGCCGCAGAACATAACAAACAGGTTTCTGAATATAGGTCGTTGACTCATCCTAAAGGTGATGCATTTCAGCTTGACTTATCAAAGCATAATGCGTGGGCTAACCCACCTTGTCAACTTATCGCACAGTTGTTAAATTATGTTAATATTACTAAATCTACCATTACGCTGTGTTGTCCCTTACGTAACTCTGACCCATGGATACGTGATTTAATTAATATGATTCAAGACGAACCTATTTATGTCGACCGTGAAACCGACACGTTCTTGTATCAGGGATCCTATTCTATTAAGAAGACAACTTGGAAACACACCATTGTTTGTCGCATCGGTCCTGCAGGTACCACTAAGTGGAAACCCTCAACCGAATTCTTAGCTAAACTAGAGGAGTCTAAAGAGTTTGAACAAAAGCTCAAGACTCGTACAACACATGCACCCAACAAGAATGCAGTCGAGGTAATGCCGATTGAAACGGCATTAGATCGTAAAAACATGGAACTAGCTAAGGCCATGGATTAAAGACTCATAGCTCTAAGAGTGTAAACCTGAAGCTCGCACTCAACTACTTAAAGCGATAAAGAACAGCCAGGAGTTGCGAAACAACTGAAGAAGATACTTTAACAATCTAATGTTGTTAATTACGTATCTCAGGAGTCTACCCCTCCTGATACTGAAGTTGCCCTATCTAACGGGTCTATGGTTCATCCAGCCAGCGTTACACAGAATCTGACAGACTTAGAAGAGCTCGAGAGTAGAGTTAAAATAATACATAATTTAACTCATCGAGCATATGAGCATACTTATAAGATGGCTATTCGTGCAGGGCTTGATCACCCGGCGCTGAAAGAAACCATACGTGAAGTATACCGACGCTGTACTGATTGTGAAAAGAACCAGATCAAGCGATACGGTTGGGCACCCCTAAAAAGTGTGACAGAAGACCAACCGATGCGCCGAGTCATGGTCGATTTGGTTAAACTCCCGCGATCCAAGCATACTGGCGATGTATATATCTGTCATTTCTTATGTGTGGCTTCGGGCTATAACTTGCTTTATGCAATACCGAACAAACGTCCACAAACAGTGGCAGAATTATGCTATCACGTCTTTAATGACTTCGGTTTCCCCCGAGTACTATGTTCTGATAACGGTAGTGAGTTTTGTACCAACGTAATGGAGGCACTTATACTCGTATCAGGCATGACCCATAGGCGTGGTGTTCCTTACAAACCTCAAACGCAGGGTGCAAATGAGACACGTCATAGAGAACTTAAGAAACTCTTGCGTACCGCATTAGACGACGTTGAGGATATGTGGCCTTATCATTTGAAATGGGTTCAGACTCAAAATGAATAACTGCATGAATCCTCAAACTGGAACACTCCGTTTCACTATTTCTTTGGCCGCTATAGTGAATTACAAGCAACGTTTGATAAAACTGCGCCCGAGAAACACGCTACCCCGTGGCTACAAAAGATCGATCATATGCAGAACGTTGTTTACCCCTGTTTACTCGAGCACAAGAATCGCGTCCTACTTAAAGCGTATGACCGATGGAATAACACTAAGAACATTGTTCAGTTCAAAGTCGGCGATTACGTTAACATTATAAATCGAAACGCCAACGTTACCGAACTCTCTTCTAAGACGATAGGACCTTTTGTTATTTCCTACCATGATGAGAAGAGTGATACTTACGAAGTGAATAACATTGATGGTACTAACGCAACCAATCTAGGCATTCACCGTATCCCTACCTCCGAACTCTCATTCGCTCGCTCATTTGATTCTGATATACCAGTTATGGAGTCACAAGTCAAAGATATAATTGACAAAAAATCCGAAGACGGTTACACTTACTACAAGACCCGTTTCATGGATGGGACAGTAGCTTGGCTAACCTCCGATGCATTTCGTGAATCTCGCGACTTTCTTCGTATCTTTAATAAGAAATGGAATAAGCGTTTACATAAGAACACACGAGATAAACGAAAAGGGTTTCCTCAGGTGACTACAAACCCTGACGGATCTGAAATTCCCTATTTGCCACCTACTTCCTACGTGACTAAACTTTCTGATCTGCTTACCAACAGTGCAGAAAATTGTTCAAACTTACTTACTAATGAAGAACAGCCTTTGGCTAATACCTTACCAAATAATAAACGTAAGGCGCCTACATCGGAAATGGTTACTGGACCAAATACTAAACGACATAGAGTACAACATGAGTCTTGAACTCGTACATATAGGCACATACTTACTCGATAAGTCATGACCGAAACCGTTTTACTTTGGTTTTCGCTTTACCAACTAGATCGTATCTTAACGTACGTTCGTAATTCTAAAAGCTACTGGGGGCTATGTAGAAATACGGCCTCCGGTCAGTCTAAAATATCAAGATCAATTGAGATAATACATTGGTTTTATTTGTATTTTAAATAATTTAGTACAAGCTCTTTTTTCCAATATTTCCAAAGTGTTCTAAATTCACTTTGATGGCTCCAATAGCCTGAGTATTTGGTATGACTCATCTACTTGGACCTATTTGAGACATTAGTAGATGTAGGATATTATAAACTATATTTTATAATCTCCGAACTACTACTTATAGATTCTGGTCCTCCCGCCAATCTCCAAATCCAATAAGTCTTTTTTCTTTCTTTAACTTTTCTTCAGATGGAACTTTATTTATATCAGCTAATGTATTAACGTGACTTACGTTATTATGTCTATTTACAAATTAGGCATGTGGTCATGAACACTTAGTACTTCTAGTGAAAATTATTCAATAAAGAACAGCTAGAGGTATGCCCTGTGTGATCGAGGATATTTAGGCTCTTAACAAGAGGCAGTCCCGATCATTCTTACACAAGCTACCACTGCTAAATCCTAACTGACTAAATTGTATTTTAGTTTAATATAGTTTGAAACCTAGTAATTTCCATTGAAGTTTACAGTTTGAGGTCAGATTTGCGTCCCCACGTATCAATGTCATCTAAGAAGGGCTGGAGCGAAACCGACCGAGGAGCTTGGACCGATTTAAGGTTTTAGGGTTTTGAGCTTGGGCCGAAATTATGCTAGCGTGACAGCTAATGAATCCATGTAGATAAAAAAAAGAGCTGGGGGCCGACGATTGAGCCTTGTAGGATGCCATTTATTTTATAAAATAGAGACGAGAGCGTGCCGCGGTATGTCACTCGGGTAGGGGACCATCCCAAACAGCGCGCGGAGGCAGTTGATCCAGTTTTCGGGCATTCCAGCGTGGCGCAGAAGTACCCATAGGCGTGGGAGAGCGGCCTTGTCGTATGCCTTAGTTATGTCCAGACAGGCGTCGTTCCACTCCTCTTCTGACTGTGTCTCAGATTCCATGGCGGCAAGTGCTTGGGTATGACAGGAGTACCGTGATTTGAAGCCAGCTTGGGTAGCATGGGTAGCAGAGCCGGGGTGGCTCGTAATCAGATCAAGAAAGTACTTTTCAAAGATGCGTCTGACTATTTGCGTAAGCACGATGAGGCGGACGTCGGCTGGGAGGCGATATCTGCATCGGCTTTCTTTGGGCGCGCTGTCAGGAGGCTGCAGTTCA